>JAJJMA010019437.1:6803-64804 GCA_023529015.1 Papaver nudicaule | reverse complement strand
TTGGATTTCCTTATTCTGCAGAATCCTGGTTGTTTTAAAGATGTTTTTCTTCGTTGGTTTGATCCTTCTTTTAGTCCTTCTCCTTACAATGTGAATTGGCCGTCTACTGGTGCTATTGTTTGCTGGTTTGTTTGGAAAAAAAGAGGTGATGTTGCTTTTAGGAAAGTTAGAGTTAACCTTGACAGTCTTTTATTGGATATTAAAAGATTTATTAACTCCTACATTGCCCCTTGCAACACTTATATTGCTTCTGTCATTCAAGTCGGAACCGAAGGCAGTTGGTTGATCATATTATTTTCATGGATGCTTTGGTTAAAAATACTAATTTGGGTATCGGTTTGGTGTGGTGCAACTCTGCAGGAGTGATCAATAAGGTTAGAGGAAGCTTTGGACGGATTCCAGATGCGGCTGTGGGGGAAGCGGCTGCTATTTTTTTGGCTATTTCTTGGTTACAAGAAATGAATCTATCCAAGGTCCTTCTTGTTAGTGATTGTCTTAGTATGGTAAACTACGTAAATGGTGTTAGTAAATCTGTTTGGTGGAGGTCTGAAGATTTGCTTCATGATTGTAAAAATCTGATGTCGTCTTTGTGTAATATTAATCTAGTCTATGTTAATAGGAAGCTGAACAAAAATGCTGATATTATTGCTTCCTTCTCTAGGAGAAATAGTCTCTCCTTTTGTTGGGACTCATGCCCTTCTTTTTTGGTTCCTTTTGTAAGGTAAGATTCTCTTGTTGGTCTCTGTAAAAACTTACTTACTTAATGCAGTGTGTTTCTTTCCCAGCAAAAAAAAAAAAGTTGTTTAGTCAAAGGCACCATCTCCGTTGTGAGGCTTAACCGTACTACATGAAGAACAAAATGAAAAAGAAAATAAAAAAGAAGGGAGTGACTAAATACAACCCACATTTTGATTAAATACAACCAAAATTTCACTTTCTAGAATTTATCTTTTTGTTTTTTAGGACAACAGAATACAACCTCAAAAATCCAAATCAAATGGTAAATCTAAATATTACTATAACCGCAAGATTATATTTAGGTAAAAGAAAATTGTTCGCCGATAAATCAAGTCATTAACCATTTATCAAAACCCTAATCAATTTCTTTTCAAATCTTTATAGTTCAAATGAAATTAAGTTTTTGCAAAAATTACCAGAGGCGAATTTAAGCATACTAGCTAAATTTGGTTTTCTTTTTCCCTAATAGTAAGAAGACAAAACGTGAAAACTTGAATGAAGAACTGGTCCATCGGGTTTGGCCGACCTTGTAAACATAAGTCCATCACCATTCACCATGACCAAACCACTGTACATCACTGATTTAGATTTTTCTGCATGTTTCCCCATATTCTTGTCATAAAGCATCTTATTTGTTTAGAGTTTTGAGTTTTAGAAAACCAATACTTCGTTAGGTATATGTATCTAATTTTTTGCGAAGAAGAAGAATTTTGTTTGATGATAGTTGCGAGAAAGATGATTTGGGGAGGACGGTTGCTAGCGGCCGTGATGGCGTTTTTGAAATGAAGATAATATTTGCAAAATATTTGATTTGATCAGATTAAATCGGCTGACCATTGTTTGGGTTGTATTTGAAATTGTTAAAGTAAATAAGGTTGTAATTAGCTAATTATATATTTGATGGGGTTGTATTTAGTTAAGGTTGTATATATTCAAAGTGTGGGTTGTATTTAGTTATTGCCAAAAAGAAAATGAAAATATTTTTTAAGCTAACCAAAAATCATTAAGATAATTCACCATTTGGAACAACAACTTTCCTAGTAAAGAAGTAAAAGAGGTGGAGAAAGAGATATATCTTATTGATAGATGTGTATAACATTACATATGTGTAATCCTTTATATACAAGCAAAGGGGAAATGTGGATGACCCAACTCTATTAATACCTAACGGGCTTGATACATACTTGTTTAGGTCTATCTAGTTGGGCTTGGGTTTAGACATTTTGGGTAACCAAGAGATAAGGAATGGCAATTATGTTAATAAGTGGCTAAAAGGGCATATGGCCACCCAAGGGTAAAGGGGATTCTCTATAAATAGGACCCTAAAGAGATCACAAAGGAGGACTTTTGGAGGAGAGAGAAAGATAAGACTACACATTACAAGAGAGAAAGGGAGAGAAATGAGTTAGATCGGTGCTACCTCTGAGACTCGGATCGGATTAAGAATATTACCCTATTCACAGGAAACCCTAAGTCTCTAGTTGGACCGCACATTCATGGGCCGTAAGCCCTACAACACTCCCCCTTGTGCGGTTCAAAAGTAAAACTCCAAATGTGTTGCTTCACTAAAAACTTGACAAGGAAAAACCCGGTGGGACAAAACCTTGAAAATAGAAAGAGTACAACGTCTTGAGTCTTGGTAAGCTTCTCTGTTGAAATTGGTCGGTGACTTCTCTTCTAGCTTCAAATGTAGTTCTTCAAATGTAGCTCTCTCGTCGATGACCACTGTGTCTAAGTCAATTGCCTCATTAAAACCTTGTTAGGAAAACCCAAAGGGATAAAGCCTGAACTAAGGAAAAAGAGTACAATATTAAGAATACTTAGAACAGAGTTGGACTCGCATATGTTGCCTCGTTAAAACCTTGAGAAGGAAAACCCAGTGGGACAAAACTTTGACGAAGGGAAAAGAGTACAACGCGATAAGTCCAGAAGTACGCCTTTGCTGATGTTGAATAACGCTCTCGCTTCGTTCTGGAAGTTGTTTTGCTTGACATACTACCATGTTTAATTTCTTTGATTGCGATACAGTAATATCAATTCAATCTTCAAGTCTTCAGCAATCAACATATACACAAAGTGTAGTTGTTGTTGTTGTCTCGTTAAAAACCTTGTCGAGTAACAAAACCCTGTGGGAAAAACAAATCTTGATCGAAGGGAAAAAGAGTACAACATAAGTTCACATTTCGAATCAAAATTTGTCGACATCATATCCTTGGATCCTCCCCCTGATGTTGGCATCTCCCCCTGATTTCATTCTGGGTAGTCTCTAGACTATTTCATTAGTCATGAGCTTTTCGAAAGTGAATATAGGTGATGACTTACACGTCCACCATGTCTCTCCCTGATTACTTTCGATGAAGAATAGATTATTGTTCCTTCATAATCAACAAATTTTCCGATTGCACTTCTGGTATTGCAGTTGTCTCATTAAAAACCTTGCTGAGTAACAAAACCCTGTGGGAAAAAGTAACCTCAGTGAAGGAAAAAAGAGTACAACGCGTACCACTAGATGCTCCCCCTGACGCTGGACAATTTCTCTAGTCCAATATAGTCATGGGAGTTTGGACAATTTCTTTAATCCAATACTGTGGGACGCTTCCTTTAGTCCAATGCAGTTAGACAAGTTCTTAGTCCTCTGCAATTATGCAATCATGGGAATTAGATAATTCATTTAGTCTTATACCTTTCACATGTAATCATGGGAGTTCAGATAGTTTCTTTTAGTAATATACTTCTTACATGTTCTTCAGATGTGGACTTAGACTACGACTTAGTAAATACTTATGCCACGATTTAGAAGACATTGTTGCTGCTGATTGTAAAATAACATCGATGATATACGTTGTGTTATCATCCTTGATATACCCTTGCTTGATTTATTTGATGCAAGCTGCATTATATTCGTAAATGCAAGTTGGCTCTTCAGTGGTAACTCAAACCACACGTCCCTCAAATATGTGTAATGATAGACCTTAACCATATACACTCACGAACCATCTCTTGTAGGATAATGATCTCAGAGTGGTTCATGGAGGTAGCCACTAGGGTTTTCTTGGTCAATCTTCAGGATAAACAAATATCTAGTTTGGGATCGACCTTTATGTGGGTGGAGAGGTACCCATCATCAGCAAAACCAATCAAAATATTATCTGTGGTTTCTGTGTAAGAAGTTTAAATTACATTAGAAACTCATCTTGTGTTTTCATAGGGATAAAACAAACCCAATGTCAATGGTACCTTTTAGGTATGTAAAGATATTCTTGATATCATTCCAATGACTCCGCGTTGGCGCTAAGTTATATCTAGCTAACAAGTTCATTAAGTACGAGATAATTTGGTCGAGTACATTGTGTTAAGTGTAATAATGCGCCTATTGCACTTAGATAGGGATATTCGGTTCCCATCACATCTTCGTCACCTTTCTTTGGACGAAATGGATATTTATGTACATTTTAACTTCGACCAATCATGGGAGTGCTAGTCGGATACATTGTCCAGATTAAATTGCCTGAGTATCATTTGGACATATGCAGACTGGTGGATTAAAATTCCACAAACTCGATGTACTAGTTCAAACCCTAGACACATGCGAGTTTTCCCAAGATCTTTCATCTCAAAATCGGATTTCAAACAGCTCGTGGTTTCACTTACTTCGTCGAGAGTGCCTACTATGTTCATTTCATCGACATAGACAGCTTGAATTGCAAATCCGAAACTCGTTTTCTTTAAACACGCAGGGGTACAATTTATTAACTGTATATCCCTTCCCAATCAAATAATCACTTAGACGGGTATACCACATCCGCCCAGATTGTCTTTAATCCGTAAAGTGAGCGTTTCAATTGAATTTCAAACGCACTCCGTGGTTTAGAGTTACTTGATTTGGGCAATGTAAGGTCATCTGACGCTTTCATAGATATCTCTGAATTAAGATCCCCATAGAGATATGATATAACCACATCAATAAACTGAATTTCAAGTCTTTCTGAGACTAGTAAAAACTTTATAAGCGATCCAGGGGTTTGTGAGAAACCTCGCGCCACAAGGCGAGTCTTTGTATTTTAAGACTTCATTCTTCTCACTACTCTTTGTGACAAATAATCATATATGTCCCTCAGGATTCACACTTGGTGGGTTAGCACTACCATACCAAATACCTGTATATTTGTCAAAGAACTAAGTTCTTCCTGGATTGCGTAGGCCAAATATGCTATATTTAATCAATATAAAGCATGGTTCGATATCTTCGTGCTCTACTTCTGGAGCAACTATGTAAGAATTATATCATCACTATGCATGCATGATCATTTCCTTGACTCATGTGCACTCTCATAATCCAATAGGATTTCATTGTTCTCTAGAATCATTTAAAACTTTGGAGCGTCCTCCTGTTTGATTCATGGACATATTTAGAGACAATCTTATGAGATGATTTCAGATGACATAAATTGATAGATTGTGCCATACTCAACCACTTTATTTCTAGGTTAGCTTAATCGAACCTCGTGGTCTCTCCAACTTCCTTTATGGAGCCACGGCCTCAACCACACTTCCACAAAGTGTAGTTGCAACACCTTAGTTTATGGTGCATATATCCTTAGTTAAGGATTTCTAACCTTGCAGGCATATTTGCAGTTGGTATGTGTGATCTCGTCACTTTAGCGATATCAGTAAATGCACCTGGCAATTGAAACAATCACATTCTGAATATCGATATTTCGTTTCACTTCATTTTCACATCGTGAAGTGCGGGGATCAAGATGAGACAACGTGGGAAACACACCACGACAATTCCTGTCGTTCCCATAGGAAATCCTTTTCCTTACCTCCCCCTAACAACGGGAAGGTTGTCTCATCAAAGTGACAATCCGCAAATCTAGCGGTAAAGAGATCGCCTGTCAAAGGTTCAAATTAGCGGACAAACATAAACATTTATTCGTCTTTATTTACCCGTTTTAGTACGCTGTGGGGGCGTAATAGGCACATATACCGCACAACCAAAAATGCGCAAATACGTGTGTAAATACAAAATATCAGGCTCATATCCAGTTACCAACTGGTACGCATGAAATGGTTGGCTAGCAGTGGGTATAAAACGAATAAGTAAGGTTGCATGCAATATGACGTACCCTCAAGAAGTAACAGGCAGGTTGTAGCGCATAACCAGTGCCCTAGCTATCATCTAGACCTTTTGATGGTAGCTTCTGCGAGATTTTGAGTATGTATAGGATACAAGATGCTATACAAAAATCATCAAATCCTTTAGATGTGAATTCTCCAGCATTGTCAAGTCTGGCAGACTAAATTGACAAAAAGCTGGTGAGCCCTTAAATGTATAGTATGTGCTGGGAGTATTGCAAATGAACATTTCTTGTGGACAAAAGAATCAACCAGAACCATAAAATACATGAATGGTCCGCACTCTGGCAGTAAAGGTCCACAATTATCACCTTGTTTTTTCGTAAAAATGGAATGTTTTCTTTGATATCTTTAGCATAGGATGGTCTCGATCCTGTTTTTGCTAAAGAATAAGCTTCGGAAAATTGAGTGTTGTGCCTTCGACAAGGACACCAAATAAAATGGGAGAAAATACCCTTCAATTACTCTAAAAGGCGAAGGTTGCACTTCACTTACTTTAGAAGGAAAAAATTGTGCATAAGTTACTTTAGATAGCACAATGTTCTATGCATCATAATAATATTTTATCCCATTTATTCCAGAAAATTGACGTCTGTGTGAGTTCTTTTAAAAACACAGATCATCATATAACGACTTGGGTGCCCCCAGTAGGTCATGCCAAAGCTTGTAAGAGTCACTTTTCAACAGTTCATTGTTGGTAACAACATAGGATTCGACAATCCTTATCGTAGTGGTGTACAAACCACTAGAGTGGCTCATTAATTTCTCTAAAGTGTTTTCTTCACATGCATTAGAGACACATTAGTGTATTCAATTCCATTTTCACAACTAGTTTTGAAGGATAATTGCTTGCATGGATATCCTTGAAACTCAACAAGGTGCGATTTAGCTCTTGGTGCATATAGAGCTTCTGTGACTTTAATCGTTGTGTTATTTGGCAACAATAATTGAGCATTACTTCACTCGATAATCGCTTGAGATGATTCAATCATCGTAGTCACAGAGGTATTGAATTAATTCAACTAACAGTTGTCTATTTCTTAAGATAGTGTTGGTGGTTCCACTATCAGCTAGACATTTAAACAGTACATATATAACATTGATAGACAAGGAATATGTACAAACAATAACCAAGCATATGATATCAGAAAAAGTAAACATATGAGGGAAGCAAGCAATTCATAAAGTTACCAGACTAATTAACCGAATGTTTACAATAATCATTGCTTCAGCTAGGAAAGATTTGTATCTCGCACAAAACTAATGTAGGCAAGCCATTGTAGTCCGATAGTGGTAGCCCATAAACTATTGGAGGCCCTACTACGAAAATATAGAAGGCCTTTCTATTAACATAGAGGCCCTGCTTTGACCATTAAATATTGGAGGCCTTGCTACAAACAAAATATGTGGGCACAACAACTCTAACATAATGGAGGCCCATTGGTGAACCTTTGAACTATCCCAATAGGGTGAACTTGGATACAAGTCAGTATAGGGCCTACATGTCCTGTGGACTGAACCAATGGGTTGTAACAATAGTCTGTGAAAAGATCGTACTAACCACTACGAGAACTTGTTGGGTATAACTTGGGCTTGATTACTACGTGCAGGTCTGGTAGGGTCGAATTATTATACGGGGATCCAAAATGATCGTCTAATCATAACAAACTAGCAGACCAAAGCATCGTGTAACAGACTATCAAATCAAATCATAGCCTAGCATAATAGACTAGCAAACCAAATCAAAGGCAAGCATGATAAACACAATTTGTACACCAAAAGGTTTCACAAACATAGCATAAAATGAAATGCTTAAGTCAACCTAATGGTTAAGTGTCTATGTTCAACTACATGCATGCAGGTTCCACTAATTCTCAGGTAGGCTTGGGTTACCTTAGCAAAATATACCTCAGACATAGTTAGACTAGTCTTTCAGGTACTAGGCTAAGGCTTGTGGTGGTTCGACTGATAACGCCCAAAGGGTTCAGTTTACTAGCCACATATTTCGCTAAAAATCGGACGTCGACAATGCGAAGTGGAATGCAAAAATGCACGTGCTCATGCTTATATTAAGAAAATAAAAGCAAAACATATACAAAATAAATAACTTCCATTGGAACATGTCCAGTGAGCAAAGAAGCACAAGCACAAGCACATACTAAGGTTAAGTGGCTAACAGTCTTTGTTTAACAACTCGGACCTGGTTCACTCGTATAATAACTCTAGGCTCGACCCGTAGCTGGACAGGACAAAGATGGCGTCAGCCGGAACTCGGCTAACCCGGGGGTAGGTGGAGCACAGGTAAACTAAAACCAGAACAGGGCTAAACACGGGCAAACCTAAAAAAAAACGAGAGATTTATATAGAATAGGGCCAACTCAGGACCCATGATACTATGTAGACCACGTAAAGGTCTGTTTTTAGACTTGCAGGTTCAATTATCATGACGCACAATCCAAGATCAGCCATCATACATACATATACACACAATGCCAAGGTCACAATGCTTATTTAATGAAGGAATACCAATACATATCGTCATGACTCATGGATAACGATACCTAGTGCTCTGTTACTTTTTGGTCTAGACACTAACCGAGGAAATAGGTTATAAGTTGATACCTGATCTCTTACTCTTTTTTTTTCTAGACTTTAATCGACATTCGACAACAATGAATCTTTCGTATTATCGATGGAAAACGTTCACACAAAAGAGTCATACATGCGTATCAAACAAAAACGGCACATTTAATAGTTTAGGCATACCTCAAACTATCGCACTTATCCAAGTTCACAAAATAAATCTCTCCAATCGTCGTTGTGCTTAGAAAATTAAAACAAAAATTGTGAGAGAGTATTAATGTTTGGATTAAAAAAATTGATTAAAAATAAAATAAATCAAACTTAGCTCTGGGTGATTAGGCTTCGAAAAACAATCGGCCACTGCTTCAGGGTTAGGGCACGTGCTGATGACGTAAAGAAGTAAAAGAGGTGGAGAAAGAGATATATCTTATTGATAGATGTGTATAACATTACATATGTGTAATCCTTTATATACAAGCAAAGGGGAAACCCTAAGTCTCTAGTTGGACCGCACATTCATGGGCCGTAATCCCTACAACACCTAGTTATTTTTTTCTTGAAAAGTGGGCATTTTATTAAGCAACTAGTTGTGATTACAGAAACGGACAATTCTTGGGGTTTTCACCGCATTTTTATCATTGTAAATTATCTGTGTAAGAAATGCGGAGTAACGGAATTCTATATACAAGTCGTAGGAAATAAATGATTCAAAACTTATCTTCGAACTACTTCATTTGCTAATTCGTCTACCGCCTGATTGGCGTCTCTGTAAATGTGAGTGATCTTGACTGTTGGGATGTGTTGCAATAAAGTTGTGATTTCTTGTATCATGCCCCTGATGCACCACGGTGTGTCTTTATTTTTTTTGTATAAGTTGTAGCATGGATTTTGAGTCTTCTTCAAACCATACCTTAGTCCAATGAAATCGAATCGTCATTCTTGTTGCTAAAAGGAAAGCCTATGTTTCTGCCACCAGTGACGGAGTTTCGCCCAAGGAAGCCGCCATCGCCTGAATGACATCTCCTATGTGATTTCTACGAATAACCCCAGCACCAGCTTCACCTGGAGTACATTTAGAAGCTTTGTCCATGTTAATTTTAATCCAATCTGTTTGAGGTAGAGTCCAAATCACCTGGATTGTAGTAGTGTGGTGTAAGTGTTAGAGATGCATCTGGTTTGTGGAGGGGAATCTGGCATAAAGGGGATGACATGTTTTTTGCACCATTTGTATTCCTTCCACATTACAACAATCAGCTGAAAAATCTGTAAAAAAGAATGGAAGGCAATCAAACAGATCATTTACTAACTTGCTTTCAAGGATGGAGAGGAAAGCGAAGGGTAGGATGTCAAAATGTCTGAAGCAGGAGGGCAGACTTATGCTTATCAACACTTCCCTAAATTCGACAGCGAATCATGTCATGCAGACCCATTTATTTCCAGACCAGGTACACACAAAAAAATTGACAAAATAGCCAGGAATTTTTTCTGGGCACATGAGCATGACAAGAAGAAGCTTCACACTTTGGGATGGGAGAAAATCACTCGCACGAAAATACAAGGTGGACTTGGCATACGGAAGAGTAAACTTCACAAAAAAACGCTCTTCATGAAAAAAAAAAGCCTGGCCTTTGCATCAAAGATCAGACTCTCTGTGGGTTGAGGTCTTTCGTAGCAAATATATGAAGAATGAGAGGAATAATTTGTCCTTACCGCCACCACCTACCTCTGCAAGCGTAATCTGGAGAGAACTAACCAACGTGACTCCTTTCTTGCAGTAACATGGTTTTTCAATTATTGGAGACGAAAATTCCACGACTATCAACTCCAATTGGATTCCTTATCAATCATCGGAGCAAACGAGACAGAATTGTGACTCCGCAGAATGTGGCCTCATTTATCAACAAGGATACTAATACTTTGAAGTTCCAGCTTATCTTCCAGCAATTCTCAACTAACACGACGCACCAAATTAGTGGCATTACCTCCCTAAAGGCACCAACGGAAGATAAGTTCATCTGGTCGTACACAAAGTCTGGTAAATACACAACAAAATCAGCTTACCAGAAGTTGACAGAGTACCAGGATTCCTGCCGACAATGCAACCAACTATCTCAAAGTCATATCATCGACTTATGGAAGTTGGCTTGCCTACCAAAAAACAGGTTTTTCATTTGGAAAACCATGCATGAAGGACTTCCTACGTTCGATGTTCTTCACTCGAGAAACATTGTTCAAAGTGGTATATGTTCTACTTGCAATTGTTTTCGAGAGACAACTAATCCTATGATGTTCATGTGTAGCTTTGCCCGAGAGGTTTGGATGCTAGTTTAGGTACACCTAAGGAATATGGGGGATATTCTACAAAATCAGCAAAGACCGGACACCATTCATGCACTTTTTGACATAAATCTCCCAAATGGCCAACAAAATATGCTTCTACATACTGTCTGGCACATTTGACTTGCAATAAATGCAAGACTCTACAGCAGACAGGTTCAGACGCCGCGACAGATTTTTCAGCTTTCCTAGTTGATTAGTCTATAGTCAGAAGGGATCTGAGGATAAGGGACTTTGGGTATCAAAACTTGGTAAGTATGATTGAATGCTTTAATCATGTGATGCGTTATAAAAAAAAAGTATAACTATAATAATTACCTCAGACCAACTGTATCCCAACAGTGTTGATAAAATGTTGCTTGAAAGCCATGACTGGTTACCCAGTTGACAACTTCCTGGACTGCATGCCTCATCATCAGACCTGTGTTTGAGTTGTTGTCCAAGGGCCCCCTCTTGCTCCACATAATTAACCTGCATGATTAGAGAGAATAAGCCCAATACCTCCTAGATTGTTATTGGGGTATCTGTGGAAAGCCACATTCATTCTCATAGTGCTTATTTCTGGAGGATTCCAATGTATCCAGAATTATATGTTCATTTCTGAAGTCCTTGTTTTGTTGTACTCGATGTGTGAGATATTGTTTCCAGTGAAATTTGTAATTGTCTGATAGGTGTTTATGAATTGGTTTATTATACTTCTCACGGTATTCACATCATATTTGGTTTTGTTTGGCTATAGTTCATAGTACATAATTCTTTCCATATGTGCCATAAGACTATTGCACAAAGTTCAGCCCAACCAATTTTTTACTCCCTCTTCTTTGGGTGGAGTAATAGGTCAGTGATCCACTCATGGAAACATATCTCACATTAAAATTCAAGGATTTCAAAACTTCTATTGTAAATGGGCAATAAATGAAGATGTGGAAAAGGATTCTCTTTGACAGTTTCTCGTTTTGCAAGTACTGTCTGTATATGATAAAATCTACCCCACTTTTTCACCAGTAGGTAAACACCCATGTACAACTTTCCATATGAAAAGATGTAAAGATGGGGCTGTGTTTAGATTCCAAATGGCCTTCCAGTTCTTTTAGTTATCGTTCCTATTGTTGTCATACTTAGTCAGCGCTCTGCATAGAGAATTGAATGGGAATTACCATCTTTGCTCAGAGTCCAATAATTTTATCTTTAATATCCTGGGTAGGGATACTATAGCTCTGATTTTGTTAGCTACTTAGGGATGAATGTAAGTGTTTAACTTGTTCCCATCCCAACTATTTCTGTTTATCATTAAATCAGAGACAATAGATAAGTTTAGAGGACAATTTGCTTGGTTTTTAGTCATTTTTATAACTTGATCAGGTATACAAATGTCATCCCATATGCTAATTCTCAGCCCATTTCCCACCTTCCAAGCACTGAATTTTTGAATGCAAGCTATGCCCACCGGAATTCCTTTCTATAGTCATGAATCAGTTTTCTTAGGGGTATTATGTATTCTTATGATGTCAGAATCAGAATAGTACTTAGCCTACAAATTCCTAGCTGCCATAGTGTCAGGTTGGTTTATCAATCTCCAACTAATTTTAGCTAGAGGGCTATGTTGAATTCCTCAAGTTTCAATAAACCCAAACCACCTTCATGTTTGGGTTTGCATATATCACTCCAAGCCTTAAGGTACAATCCATTAGACATATCAGGATCCTTACCCCAAAAGAATTTCCTTTGAATCCTATCCGTTTCATCATTTTTTTTTGGCACTATGAAGGTGCTCACTTGATAAACAACCATAATGGAGATGGAATTTTTAATTAGAACAGTTTTCTTGCAGGGGAAATGATTTTATTTTTCCACCTTGACAGTCTATTGTTCAACTTGTCAATGATTGGATGAAAATATTTTATCTTAGACTTATAGGTAAACATAGGGGTTCCCAGGTAAGTGTCATTAAGAGGGATAGATTGAACACCTAGGACTTTTATTATTTCCAATTCCATACTTTTTGGGGAATTCTTGCTGAAAAAAACACCAAATTTTGCCAAGTTGATCATTTGACCAGAGCAATCACTGAAAGATTTCAGAATTTAGAAAAATTTCCTAGCTTCTTCTTCATTAGCTTTGTAAAATATTATGCAGTCATCAGCAGATGAAAGGTGACTAACTGAAGGAGCAGTTGTCACATTTTTTATGCCATGTATATCTCCACAATTTTCAGCATTCAGGAGATCTTTAGAGAAAACTCCATGCACATTATGAATAGATGGGGAGATAGAGGATCTCCCTGTCTGACAATCTAAGTATATGTAAGTTTCTTCAACAACTTCACCCTCCTCCTCCTTGGCAGAGCTTGCCTCTTTTACGAAGATGTATCAACATGTATACTAGTAATTCTTTTAACTTGGTTGGGTGTTTGTGCAACTCGAAGCTGTAATAAAGTAGCCGATCATGCTTTAGCAAAAGTTGTTTGTAGGTTGTGTTTGAATGAGGAATGGAGGTTGCTTGCACCTAACTTGTTAATTCCTCAATTGACCAAAGATGTAAATTGCTTTTTGTTTAACATATGATTGCTCCTTTGGTTAAAAAAAAAAAAAAACTCCACGATGGAAAGTATAGACTCTGTACAGTGAAATAGTCGCTCAATGCTAGATAGTAAGAAATAAAACACGTACTGCCTTAAGAGTGGAGTTTTAGCCTCCACTAAACAAATGTCTCTGTGATAAACTCTTTTTTACACTATTACTAGCATTTACATTAGATGTTTGGCTCGGTCTAGACAACTTTAAAATACTTTCAAAAAACGTAATAAAGAAAACATTATCCTTAAAGCAGAGTAATTGTTTGTCTTCAAGACATAAATGATTTTCCTTATATATTTTAATTAATCTTGCAATAATTGTAGAAATGCGTTGCAAATTTTTTTTTAATACGCGAAAGGAGGTTTTAGGAGATCTCCAAATTCTGGAGCAGAGATTCGATCCATCGACCTCAAGTATTAGAATCGGGCTCCTGACAAACTGGGTTAGCTCCTGTTGATTGTTGTTATGTTGTTTAGTTCTTGTGATTTATCAAAGGATTCATGCTCCATGTCATAGAAAAATATCCAAAAAATCAAAAACTAAAATGTCGTAGATTATATACTCGTTAGGGTCATTATTCGGAACCATACAAAACCTTTACTGGTTGTGAATTTAATGAGGCCATTTCGTGATAAAATCCGAGAGCTGAGTTTTTTTTTTTTTTTTAATCAAACATGTTTACAAGGAGATGAATAAACTTGTTGGTTACCTTGTTATTTTACATTTAGCAAGTTGAATTTTTTGAAATCGTATTGAGCTCATTTGCCAAAGACTTAAAGAAAATTATCTTTGATGACAAAGTAGGAAAAATGCACACAATATGTACTATGATTGATCTTTATTTTCTTATATGTAATGGTTTTTAGGTTCCCTCAAAGCCCTCGTTTAAGGTCAACAGGAAAAAAGGAAAAATTTTTTGGCAAAGTTATCATTTGGTAATTATGTATTTTATGCCCACCATCTGCACAGTTCAGATGTACTCTAACTTTATATTTTTATAATTCAATCTAGTGAATCATTTCAAGGTTTTGCTATGCATAACCATTTTACTTTCTCCTTCTTCATTTTCTCCAAAAACCACACAATTTCTTCTTGAATTAATCCTACTTAAATTAGGTTTTTTACCCATATCAAGATTACATCTTAAAAATCTATGCAATTATCAAGTTTCATATAACTTCAAAGCAGCACTGTCAATTGGTATGATCCATGGCTACTAGATGTGATTCAACTTTCGATGTGCTGTAAATATTACTCTTGTATGGAGCATTTAATCTTGATGAAGAAGAAATATTTGTACAAAAAATAACCTAAAGTCAAATGGTGCAATCATAAGTTTCTCACCATCCCTCAAATATCGTTTGATTTCTCTACGAACTACATGTAATTTATACTTTGCTTGTATCTTAGACTACATAATCTTTATATTTCTTCATGTATTCCAATTATGATGACGGACATGTTAAGGGTCTAGTGGGAACAACAGCCCCCACAAGATTTTGTGAAATTACCTATATAGATCTGGTAATTGGGTAATTTTAGTAAATTGGGGGGACAGATTCGGAAAATATTGAAAAAAATAGTAGTAAAAGATCTGATTTTGTGGATTAAAGGGTAAATGATGTAAGCCTCCTCAACAGTCAAACACTTTGATAACATATCTAATGTATTGTCTTATTGCAAATTCATATATTTCGGTTCTAAATTCGTATTTCAATGTGTTTGGAACTCAAAGTATACATTTTATGAATAACAACAAAAAATCGTGGCCTTCGGCCGCCTATCTGGATTAAGATCATTCTTTCAATACAAAAATGTCCCCCCTGAACAAAAGTTCTTGCTCCGTCCCTGATTGATGTACTCATACGCATTTGCTCATGTTCCTTCAAAAAAGAATATATATACTGATAAGTTAGCAGCTTTGCCACATATTGAGGTTTTAGCGTGGTTCTAGTCATACTCATGGTTTCCATATATATAAGGATACAATGTAGTACCAGTACTCAGTGAAACTGATATATGTTATGTCAGTATTAGTGATTCTGACTGATAGTAACAAGTACTAACACAAATAAAGTACTTTGGATAAGAATAATCCTGCATTGTAAGGACAACTTCCTTGTAAGTCGGTTTTCGAGGTTAGTTAGGCATATGGACTTCAATATGGTCATACGTGTTATATCCTAACATGTTATAAAATACTCAACATGTTTCTACTGCCAATGGTCACAATATTATTAATAATAATATAATACTAATATAATAAGTTATTAATGAACTTCCTCAAACATTTGAATAATTAGTAGAAGTTTGACTTTGTTGTTCTATCTGATATTCTCTTTGAAATGAAAATGTGTAAGGGTCAAATAAACCTTTGAAAGATTCTTCCTGTTTATAATCATGCTCATACACTGGATGTGGTATCATAATTTCATTGATCTCCAATGAATAATGTTGGTTTAAACTGTCGTATATCGAATTATATTCATCGCGCGGATACTGAGATTGAGTATCACTTTGTTTATTGGAGTTGCTAAACCCATCTACTATGTTATAATATATGCATATCCTTTTGTCTAACACGATGATCGTGATGTTGTCGGTATGGTTGCAAATTGATTTATTTTGTCAAAATAGTTTTGGAAGTTCGAACCAAATAAGAATCATTTCTTCAATTTTGCTCCTATTTTAACTTCTTCGGAAATTTGGGAATATGTTTCATTTCAATAATTGAGTTGGAATCTTCCTCGGAAGGGCAAGTATTAAGGAATATGTCCCAATAGTTAAAAACACTAGTTAAATAATCAAGATTCCACGCATATACTAATGATCTTCTAAAAGGGCTCTAATTCTTTTAATCAATCAATAAACTCGTACTCAAAAAATGAAAAATCTCTTGATTTTGATTTTAGTGATAATTCCAATTTTATATTGTTTTGGTGTTTTATGATTTACAAGAATGGATCCGTATGTTATGATTTATGTGAGAATGACTTCAAAATCATAACATGGACATATGTACTAAATTGATAAGAATTTCTTTAATTTTTTTTTCAAGTTTTAGATTTCAAAATCAAGAAGTAACAATGAGTTCATCATAAATCAACATGGATTTCATCAAAAAATTTGCATGAGAAAGTAACAATGAACTTCCAGTTGTGATATCCAGACTTGAAGATCATGACATCAATTATGAAGTTCAATAGACGATAATCATAATTACCATAATTACCAACTCCATGAATACAAAGTTTATAAACTAAATCATCAAATCAAACATGAATATGAACTATCACGAAAAAAAAGTTTTGCAACCAAACCAAACCAATATCAATATGAAATCCAAAAAAAAAAAAAAAAAAGAGTCGGGGGTGCTTTCCAATTCTTTCGTTCAATTAGTATTCATTTTTTATCCTAGAGAAACAAAACCAGACCGCATATGCAATAAGTTATTGAACATGTGAAAGATCCGTAGTCTTCCACAACCATGACTTGGCTCTTGACTACAATCTAACGATTTTTACTACATTCTAGCAAATTGGTGAACCGTAGTGGTTGTTCTTACTTACTACATTTTTTATGAAGCCGAAAAAAGAAAGGAAAAACTAGGAACATGTCCCCTATTTAGTAATTAAGTTGCGATCATGTGTCCCCAGACGGCAAAATTAAGAAATATGTGCCAACAGTTAAATTTTTCCATCTATAATCTTCCACAACCGAGTCATGACTGGCGGGTGGAATTAGTTTCCGTCAAAATTTCATAATATTACTCATGGATTATTTATGTGGCGAGATTTTAATCGCTGGGGGAAACCGCAGTACGCCTCTGTATGTATCCGTCTAAATAAATAGAGGGTGGATCCACTCACACTCTTATCCTCGCACTATCTTACACTTTCGGCTCTATTTTTTTCGATAAAACCCAAACGGCTTCGGATTTGAAGTTGATATTTTATGTGTATGTTCCGCTTATAAGGTCCTATGTTCCTATAAAAAATGAATACATTCCGAGACATATAGCGTCTCAATTTGCTTCTTTAAAAATTAGTCGTTGAAGATCGACGGACTTTTAAAAGGTTGAAATTAAAATTGGTAAATAGTAAGGTTATGTATCTTCAAATGCGCTCATTTTTGGTACAAACGTAGATCCTTACAAGAGAAACACACCCATAAAATATCAACTTCAAATCCAACACTGTTTGGGTTTTATCGAAAAAATAGAGCCGAAAGTGTGAGATAGTGTGAGGATAAAAGTGTGAGTGAATCCCTCCTCATAAATATAACCAATGGCTATAGCAATTATTTGGGTTTACTAGATGTCAAATATAAATGGGGCAAATTTCTAAAATGGCCGAAAAAAATATACCTAATTTCTATGTCGGCCACGTTTTTTTTTCAACTTTTCAAAAATGGCCATTCCGTTAGCTTTTCCGCCCGGACCCATCTTTTTAGTCAAATCCGTTGATTTTAGCCAAGATTCCACCTCAAAATTACTTCCTTATCCTTACCTCAAATCTATCGTTCGTTGAATAGACGGTGAGAGATGCATCATCCTTACAAGAAATCTACCGTTCGTTGAATAGACGGTGATAGATGCATCATCACACACGTTTTACTTCTCACGTGCACAACAAAACATAAAACACAAAAAAGTCGAGAAATTTTATTTCATTTTCTTCTTTCCTTCTTTCTTCTTCGTTCTCCTTCTCTCTTTCGCTGCTTCTCTGCTACTTTAGGGTTAGGGTTTCTGAGAGAGAAAATCAGACGAGGTTGAAGAGGAAGAAGAGAAATAGACGTACATGAAGAAGAGGTTGAAGAAATAGAGGTTGAACTCGTTGTTTTGCCCTGATGGTGAAGCTTAATGGTGTTACCGAATCTCTCCCACTTTCTCTCTGTAACCTCATAATCCCTCTTTCATACCTTTTCATCTCCTCCCTTCCGGATCTAAGTAAGATTATATTTTGTATTTGCGATTAATTTTTTGTGGAGGTTTTCTATTCATGTTTCCAAATCTGTTTTTGAAGTCTTTTGATTTTTTTTTATTTTTTTTGGTTTTGGAAACTTAGATCATTCAATTATAGATCAGATTCATTGAAGAAATTTCGCCTCATTTGGAAGAAAAAAAAACTGAAAATCTTGATGGGAGAAATATACAGTATCCACTACGTCTGAAGAAGAAATAAGAAGTTATTTAATTGAGATCTAGATCTGATCACACACCAAAAAGATCTATGTTCTATAAATCGATTGTGTGTTAAGGTTTGGTTACTTTTTATTCCTTCACTTTCGTTTCATAAATCTGATCTAGTGTTTTATTGATTTTACAGGGCTGATATTGCAATCAAGTTGGGGATGTTCTCTGTGCAAGGTGATTTTCGTGTGTTCCATAAATAAAATTATTATGTACCGTAGAAGTTCAATGATTTTTGGTTTGCAGGTTAGTTTATTGCGGCAGTAATTGTTCTTCATACAAATGAATGAGATGGAGTTTGGGGATGAAGAACATTGATTTTTCAAGAGTCTACTGGAAAATTGTGATGAAGTTTAGAGACAGTGTTGTTTTTTCTTTTCTTTATTCTCGGAATTATGATGGTCTTCTTATGGTCATCATTGTTGTACGCAGTTTGTTGATTAAATTGAATGTATATTTACTAAATTTGTATATGAAGTGAATATATTCAATAAAGGAGGATTTTGATAGGGCAATTTTGACTGCGCCCATTCATTTAAACTGCCCACCCCAGATTATAAAATTTTATTTTCAGCCCCCCAAACTGCTGATGTGGCAGTCATCTTAGACTATTTTACCCTTGTTGTACGTTTAACCTAACTCAACCATGGTTAAACCTGTCCCGCATTGACTCAACTGGGCAAAAATTTCATGTACTGACTCAACACTACTCTTCTTCTTCCCTATCTTTGGAGTCGCCTGTTACACAGTCTGTCCATACTAAAAACAACAACCATAATTGTTGATTTGTTTCCTTCTCTACCTACAAAAATAGCCAGTGCTTATGATTTCTTCCAATACTATCTGCATCGTTACATTCAGTCCCTAACTTCGAATAGGTTATTAATCGCCCAAAACCCCTAATTTGTTTCTTCAATCAAATTTGGCAAAAATATAATGAAGATCACCCAGATTCATTTATCATAAACCCATCACAAAACACATTAAATCAATCATTCAAGAAGAAAAATCATTACAAAAATAAATGAAGAAAAAGAGGAGGAAGAGAGAAAGATGGACCAGGAGGTTTTTATGGTATCAAATACCTTAAATACAATCAGTTTCATTGTATAATCAATCCCATATTTCACTTGCACATCAACATTTTTCTTCGATGATAACGATTGAACCTGTCCACGAATGTTTAAAGATTGTGAATATAGGTTGATCTCTTTTTGCTAGATAGAAGTGTCTAACTTATCCCTCCATAACATCTTATTGCCATGTATTTGTCATTGTCGATTTATACTATCGTTTTTGCTTGTCTGCTATATCTTTTCTGCAATCCCTTCTGGATTTTTCTCATCACCAGTTCTGAAAAGAAGAATCAAGACACCAAGCCGGTTCTGGTGGGGGAAGAATGGGATTGTAACACGCATGTTTGTAGTTGCTGGATTACAGCACGTGTCTTTTTGTTAACTGAGGTTAACCATGATAAGGGTAAAAACGTCCAATGGGGGGCTAAAAATAAGATTTTATAATCTGGGGTGAGCAGTTTAATTGATTATCTAATTGGGGGGTGCAGTCAAAATTGCCCATTTTGATATTGTGATCTCGTTAGCAATATTTTCTATGATTTGATCTCGTTAGCAATATTTTCTTCCGGAATGAAGTACATCATTAAAAGAAAATAGAGATTAAATAATATTTTCAGTTCAGTTGAGTCAGTTCAGTCAGTTTCAGGTGAAGCACTGTTGACTCAGTTGAGTTAACTCAGTTGGATTGGAGTGATTCACTGGTTTAACTCACTGATCCAACCTCCTAAGGTTTAAGTTGTCATTTTCCTATGCCAGTTAAGTGCCACATAGGCATTTAACTTCTGTTACCCCGTTTTTTTTGAAAAAACGGTCAATATCGGCCATTATTGAAAAAGTTGAAAAAAACGTGGCCACTTTCATAATTAGCAATATTTTTTTCGGCCATTTTAAAAAATTACCCTTTTAGGCACTACTAGAGTGCTTGGCCTTATAAAGCAAGCCATGGTGTGCCCGCCGATCCGAGTAGTGTTGCGTAAAGTTTCTCAGCCATTTACCGAGTGACGAGAAAACAACATGAGAACTCCCAAAAAGGTGAGAGATGTACGCCACATGACGCATCAGTCGAGCTATGTCACGTGCTTCGTCAGTTATTAGTCGTTTTGATTCGTGATTCTCTCTTCCTCTTCCAGCCGTGATACACGGTCCGTCCCTCCTCCAAAAGTAGAGAGGGGGAGGAGGGACCCACCAACCCGCAGCGGGGAAAGCAGGGGGGTGCGGGTTGGTGGGTCCCTCCCCCCCCTCTCTACTTTTGGAGGAAGGACGGACCGTGGGCTAATCAATTAATCATTTTCGCTTCCTCTTCTAATTTACAACTTGTATCACTAATTAACAAGAAAGAACAAATTCCCCATTTTCTCATTCATTCAGGTTTTTGCACCTAACTCTCTCATTTCCATTTCCCGCCCTCCTCATCTCTTATTACTATTTTCTTCCCTTCCGTTTTCACATCATTATCCCTTTACCTTCGCTAACAAAATTTATCATCAAAATATCCTTCTGTTTTCATCTCATAATCATCAGTCTTGGTTATTATGAAACCTGTTGTTTTTGAGGTTTTACGTTTTTCAATGGATGAAATTCGTTTGAGCTGTTGTTGCAATAGAAAACAAGGAAAGAGAAGAATCAATAAATTCAGCCATTTAGGGTTTTAGATTTTTGGGAAGATAAGGTTTTAAATTTATAAATGATGGCAGAATATGATCGACGAAATAATATTATTATTGGGGGTGGTAATAATGGAAACAAGCGATTATCATCTTCTACGGAAGCTGGAATTCCATCTGGACTTAATCGAATCAAAACTACTCGTAAATCTTCTGATCGATTATTGAGTTATATGAACCATAATAATAATAATAATAATAACAACAATAACAACGAAGGTGGTTCTCCTAGATCCAGTGGAATTGGATTTTTTCGACCTCCTCCACCTCCTCCTCCACCTGTTGCTGTTGCCAAGCATAAGAATGGTCAAGATGGAAGTAAAGAAGGTTTGATTTCTGAAATCATCTTTGTTTTTTGTTACTGATTTTTATTGTTGAATATTTTGTTTGTCATCAGTTTTTAGGATCAATAGAAGAGTTTAAAGAATGATTAGTAGAAGATTTTGTGTATGAAATATGAATCATATGATGCAGAGAACCTAGATGAGTTTTTGCTTTTTAATCGGTCACTATGAATTATGCTGATGAGTTTTGAACACTGGTCTATGGAATCAACACTCAACGACTTTACCACTCTACTAAAACCGCTTCTGCACCTAGATGAGTTTATTTTTTAATGCATGGAGTTAGTGTAGGAAGTTCATTGATTACTTGTAGATTGGTAATTGATTTGATTATACGAGAATTGAGTTTCGGTGTTTCAGCCCTGATACACCCTTTTTGTCAGTAAACCATGTTACAGAAGTCTTGAGATGACTGCAACCACAAGGTTCCCTCTCTCTCCCTCCTTACACATATGTTGTCAAAGTCTACACATAGGTGTATTAGTATAATTTTCTTGTTGGACATGATTTTTAGTGATGCTAGCCTAGGATTGCCCTTGGGGAAGTCAGGCGGTTGCAGAAGACAAACATATGTACGTACACACACGTAGGCAGAAATATATCGATGATGCTTTTGTGAAACACAGACTTATATGCACATAAGCTATAGAAAGAGTAGATAGCATGCATGCATTTTGGTACTTGCAGTTGATAAACCTTAAATGCAATGATTTTGCCTAGGACCCATAAACATCACCTCGGTATATTTAGGATTGAGCTGAGAAATTCAGTGATATCAAATCAAAGCAATTCTTACGGTTCCTGTGTAATTTGTAGGTCACCACAAAGGGAAGAACTTCGCTCGATGGTTCACATCGTATCTCTCCAAGGGTTATTATCAAGTACCTAATAATAATGCTGCAGGCAACACGCAGGTGATGTTTTATTCACAGGGTCTAATGCGTTAAACCATTGTTTTTGAAAATCCTGTATTCATTTTGTCAAGTTTTTAAGTTGAACCAAATGTGTATGTCCTATCTGACAGGTTGGAGAATCAGAAATTAAAAGGCTTGATAAGGAAGGTGTTGGTGTAACTAAACAATCGGCTGGAAAAGAATCATCACCAGAGCGGTTGGGCACAAGAAAACTCCCAATAGGTTTAAAAAGTTTTTCTCATGAATTAGGACCAAAAGGTGGTATACGACCTGTCCATCCACGTGCACACAGCTACAATGACTTGAAAGTACAGTTTTGCTTTTCAACTTAAAAGTACAGTTTTGTTTTTCAACTTAAATGTACAGTTTTTGTTAATCAGGTGTTTGACTGTAATGGACTCTTCATGCGTGAAGTTTTCGCTGAAGTGTCATAAACTTAAATGATGTTCGCTAATATTTTATGGAGCATGTTTTTTTATTTTAATCCTCACTATGGCTCTTGTATTTTATATGTAGGAGCTTTTGGGTTCACTTCATTCAAGGTTCGATGCCGCTAAAATTGTGGTGGATACTGAGCTGGCTAATTTTGCTGGGGATGTTGAAGAGATTCTTACGAGGAAGGGATCCTCATCTCCGGATGGGCAAAAAACAGCAGAGGATCTTTTGATTCTAGCTCAACAATGCATAGAAATGACCTCCACAGAGTTCCGTGCAAAGTGTGAGAGAATTGTGCATGATCTGGCTAAGAGAAGGCAGCAGTGTCAAGGAGGATTGCTGAAACAGCTGTTTACACATATGCTTTTTATCTTGACTCGCTGCACCAGGCTGTTGCAATTTGAGAATGCGGACCCGATTGATGAAGATTCTCTTTTCAAATTTAAGCAATGCCTAGAAAGTATTCCTGCTGTTGAAATGAACTGGGGACCTCAGAAGGATAATACCAAACAGGGGTTGAGTACAGCATATTCTCTCCCGTGCAAGCCTGACCAAGTTAACAGAAAGAGTAGAACTCCGATAAACGATTCCGTTTTCTCAACAGAGAAACCGGTGTCTCATAGTTCTCAGGTTGAGAGTCGATTAGGTGAAACCTGTATCACAGAGTTTCATTCGCAAATTGGTAGCGCTACAACAACCAGGCATTTCTCCTCGTGCAGGGAGGATGTTGTTCAGTATCACCAAGTTGATGGAGGTTTACCTAAAAAGCTGCTAACAAAATCCAGTGGTGATTCACTTAACGAAAAGGATAGGAATATTGATGGATCTGATTCAGTAATATGTAGGATATGTGAGGAAATTGTTCCAACAACGCACTTGGAATCTCACTCTTATATATGTGCTTATGCGGAAAAATGTAACTTAAATTCCTTGGATGTGGATGAGCGCCTAGGGAAACTTACAGACATATTGGTTCACATCGTAGAGTCCTGCACCCTTGGTTGTAATGCATCCTATGACAGCCCAGATACTTCAAAATTACGAACTGCGAGCTCAATGAATGGATCCGACGTCCAGTCCCCTAGGGTAATCGAGTGGCACCATAAAGGAGTAGAAGGGATGTTTGAAGATATCCATGAGATGGACACAGCTTGTATAGATGACTCACACCACGGCGGTTTGAGTAATTTGAAGAGCCATTTGGCTGTGAAGCTCAGTCAAGGTGGTGCAACTTCCTCTACTGGGAGCCAGACTTCAGCTTCATCGACAAATACACCAAGAACAAGCCACTTTGAGTTGTTCTGGTTAGAGTATAATAATACCTCTGAGCCAGAAGATGTTCACCAGGTGAGAAAGCTACTATGTTAACAAGTGTCAAAATGCCTAGATAGTATTGATGGTTGGTAGTTCATACACAGCTGAGGCAGAAATCTTTCATAATCTAGTTCTATCCACTAGAAATCCGTGCCCTATTTTTTAATGAGTGCACTTCTTCGTTCATTTTCCGCATGTACCAACTTTATCTATCATTCAATTGTGTGCCTAGTTGGCACCTTTAGTTTAACAACATCCAGTGAAGTCTGTCTTGTGACTCCTGTCTAATAACTGGGATTTACTTCTGCAGATGAGTGAGCTGGTTGACATTGCTAATTGCATAGCAAGCACAGATCTTATGAAAGATGGGTCACCTGAGTATCTCGTTGAATGTATGCACGACTTACAGGATATTTTACAGGAAAGCAAGGTCAGAGCTCTGGTAATAGATACATTTGGACGCCGTATAGAGAACCTTCTAAGGTACCTTTATATCTTAGATTTTGCTGAAGTTTGTATATCGAGTCAGTCGCACATTCTTACTGAAAACGTTTGCAGGGAAAAATATGCTCTTGCATGTGAGATGATGGATGACAGAAGTCCTACAGATGTAAGCAAATTCAATGGCAGTGGATGCTTGGGGGATAGTGCTTCACAAAGTAGCACGATGTCAACTCCTTCACATGGCACACATAAAGAGCGAACTAGCATTGATGATTTTGAAATGATCAAACCGATTAGCAGGGGTGCCTATGGGAAAGTCTTCCTTGCACGCAAACGGACAACAGGAGATCTCTTCGCGATAAAGGTCTGCACTCTTTCTTTTTAGGCTGTTGGTTGTTTCTCTTAAGCTCTGTAACATTTCCACCAATAATTTTGGCATATGACAATTGATATCAAACAACAGATCAACTCCAGACTTATATTGTAACTCTTTGCGTTTCTTTCCTCAAATTATTGATATTAATAATGTATAATAATGTGTAATGTATAATTAATAGTAATAGTAATAGTAATAGTATGCTTCTCTTTCTCATTCTTGTGTCACTAGTTTTGGGCTAGGGCTTTGTTTGGTGCATAACCTTTTTGTAGCTTTAAGATAAGCAAGTAAACTTAATGTAGACTTAATGTGCTTTTGCAAAATCTTACATTTGAGATAATACATTGATCTCTTATGCAGGTGCTCAAGAAATTGGATATGATAAGGAAAAATGATATTGAGCGTATACTAGCAGAGCGTAACATATTAATCACAGTCAGGAATCCATTTGTGGTATGATAATGTTCAGGTTTCATTCCATTCCTCGTGCATAATTTAATTGCTAACTAATATAGAATCATCCACTTACTCCTCAAATGCAGGAGGAATGGATAAGACGAAATTTATCTGTTTTTTTTTTTTTTTTCCCTTTTTCTTATTTTATACTTTTTCGTTTTTTCGTTTTTCTTATTTTTTCCTTTTTTTTTTGATCGGTAAAGAGTTTGGTATTTGTTGACCTCTCAGCTGTTTTATGCTCCTTGTGCAAGGCACATTCAGTTGTTTTAGAAAAATCAATCTTGAGTCCTATCAAATATTAATCTAGAATGACTGCTACTGTAGGTTCGGTTCTATTATTCATTCACATGCAGAGATAATCTCTATTTGGTTATGGAATATTTGAATGGAGGTGACTTGTACTCCTTGCTTCGAAAAGTTGGTTGCTTGGAAGAAGATATAGCTCGTACATATATTGCCGAATTGGTGAGTTTGCTACATTTTTCACTTTCGGATACCATTACATTTTTTGTTTGCCGTATCTTACCAAGGTCATTTCTTGTTCTAGGTACTTGCTTTAGAATATCTTCACTCCATAGGGATAGTTCATCGTGATTTAAAACCAGACAACATATTAATCGCACATGATGGACACACAAAGGTATGGGATATTTGGACATTAGGTAAATGCCCAACATCTCGCGGAGCTACTTTATCCTACCTTTTTGTCATTTCTTGTAACAATGATTTTTAATTACCAGCTTACAGATTTTGGACTGTCAAAAATTGGGCTTATAAATAGCACTGTGGACTTGTCTGGATCTGAGACAAATGAATCTTCCCCGATAGATACTGAAGACATGCATACTTCTTTTGAGCACACTGCACAAACAGAGGAGATAACTAAACGATCAGCTGTTGGCACACCTGATTATTTGGCACCTGAGATTCTTCTCGGGACGCATCATGGTTAGGCAAAATCCAATTTGCTGTATATTTTTGTGTAAATTTTTCTTTCTGAAGGCTCGGTCTCTTGTACACTAAAAACCAAGTTACTTCCATGAACATTATTGCAGGTTATGCAGCTGATTGGTGGTCGGTGGGAGTAATCCTGTTTGAGCTTATAACAGGAACGCCACCTTTCAATGCTGAATGTCCTCAGGTATCCCTGAAATTTCAATGGTGCTTGCGGAATTTGATATTTTCGATCTCTATTTTCTATTGCCTTTCTTGTACAAGCTGCTTTTGACGGATATTCTGTGTTGAGGCACAATATAAGCTACATGTATGTGTTTGCGTGTGGGATCTTTTAATGAGGCATCCTGTATCTGGTGCACCAAATAAGCACTTCTTCAGGCTGCAAACAAGCATGTTCAAATCAATATCATGCTATATTTGTTCACTTGATAAACAACGGCCCTTGTCTATTGCCTTTGGAAACAGTAGCCAAAGTATTTAGGGGACTCCATTTCAGCAGATGCTGTTATATTGCTCGAGATAATTAGTAAAAGTAAAGAACGTGTAAGTTAGATAGTTCTCGGTAATCAGATAAGCCAGAGTGATTATCTTATATCAATTAATTGAGTGTAGTATCTAAAGTTGTTACGCTGTTTATTTATTTGGTCTTTTGTCCTTCATTCCATTTGCAACATGGTTTTCTTTCAAGTCCTAGTTTAGTTTGCAGTGAATATGCTACCCTTTCCTTAAATCTTCCACAGAAAGTTTTTATTGAACTAGGCATTGGACCATCTTATATTAACCATTACGTGATTTCATAATTTGCACAGAGTATCTTCGCCAACATTCTGAATCAAAAAATACCATGGCCAGCCGTTCCTAATGACATGTCTTTTGAAGCTAGAGACTTGATTGAGAGGTTGGTACTTTAGGCACTACTTTTTATTCCTGTTCGATCCTGTGTGGGACTAAAATTATGAAGCCTAGCTTCCCGGGTCAATATTCTAATATACATCGACTAATATGAGCAACAGTCTGATCTGGTTTTATCAAAATGGGGACCGATCAGCTGATGTTTGGTGGCTGTTATTTTACTTTGTCAAGAAGGTCGTTGTTATTACTGCTCACCTAATAGTGCCTTTTATCCTTCTTTGTAGTTCGCATGTAACCATTGTAACACAAGTCTTACATTTCGTACTCTCAGCATGGTCCTATAAAGTTTTGAATAACAATGCAGGACTCTCTCTCTCTCTCTCTCTCTCTCTCTCTCTCTCTCTCTCTCTCTCATGATTTTGATACCGCGGCTTAGGCAGGGATTATCTGAATTTGCAATGTCAAATTGGTCTTTTACTTTGGGTGGCATCTTTTGACAACCGAGAGCTAACACCCAGACTATACATTTCATTGCATGTGAAGCAGCAATGTTTTAATTTTTAACATTGAAAATGGTTTGGTAGATGTCTTACCTTTGAGCATACTTGTGGTACAGCTTTCTTATTCATGACCCAGAACAGCGCCTTGGAGCCAATGGAGCATTGGAGGTACTTACCCAAAGCAATATCTCATACTAGTCGTCATATAAATGCAATTGTGATTTTATGGATGCTCTGAAATTAATCCTTTTTTTCCTTGTTACAGGTCAAAGCACATTCCTTCTTCAAGGGAATCAACTGGGACACCCTTGCCTTGCAAAAGGTAGACATGACAGGGCTTTACATATTGCATATAGGTGGGAGCTCTAATTACTAATTTATATATTCACTAATCACTTGTGTTGGTCGTAGGCTGCGTTTGTGCCGAGCCCTGATAGTGCAGATGATACAAGCTATTTTACTTCACGGTATTCTGAAATTTCACATGGAGTACCTGAAGATCAACAATGTAGTGATACTGGCTCTGATTCAACTGGTTCTTGCTCAGACTGTGAACATGAGGTATCCACATACATACGTATCAAACACTTAAGCTCTAAAAGCAAAATTCTTGCTTCATGTTTTGCTTTCCTACGTTATTCCTGAATGAAATTTGTGACACGGTATATTTTACTCATCTCATGTATTATATTTTCCCTCATATCTCCTTGGATTGTCATTTCGCTCAGATCGGTGATTGTGGCGAACTAAATGGTGATTGTGGCTCACTGAACGACTTCGAATCTCCTTCTTTTGATCTCTCCATGATGAATTTTTCTTTCAAGGTATGTTTTTTTCTTCACTCGTTCCATAAGAATTTTAATAAGTCCCACACATCTTCAACTTGATGTTGATTAAAGGTTCTGCTTGTAACAGAATTTGTCACAATTGGCGTCCATTAATTACGATTTACTGATACAAAGTGGGAGGACTCCTTCAAAGGGTTCATCCCCCACGAGAGATGGAGAACTTTAACTCACTCGACTATCAAATAATTGGGGTCTATTAATTAAGACCAGACTATGGAATTATTAGATTGCGGCTTTTGAAAGCAAATTTGTGGATTCATTATTTTGTTTTACCTCCGTGACATTATGCTTGTATAATTCATCATAAAGTCGATTGATTCATAAGTAAATTCATGCTGGTTTCCTACGTGGTCGCAGTTATAATACTAAGTCATCACATTACAGTTTATCTAACAAATTTCATCATATAATGACCTCAACAATAATTAACAGACCAAAAAAAATAAATAAGCCAAGACACATGTATAGTGGGGCCCCTGTTAAATCCGGTGTTGGTGGGGCCCACACACCTAATTTATGTGTCTGCGTTTTTTTTTTTTTTTTCCCCGGTCCATGTAGAACCATTGATAATGACTTTCATTTTAGAAAAACACTTCCTAACACTTCTGTAATATTTTAATAATTAAATTTCTAACCGTTGGATTAAATTGAAATTCTAGTACGTGTTATATCTTTAAATAATTTATTTGATGATTTAAATATATATATCTTGTTTGCCTTAGATGAATGGATTATCTATGAGTATTTCCATATTTTGGCAACAATTTAGTTGAATGTACTTTGATAATCTATAGTTGAACATGTATATTTGAATGAAAAATATATCATTTCGATGTAACCGAAATTCTCGAAAGTACTTGAGATAAATTATTCAGATTTTATAACATTGCCATTTACTTAGAGGAATTTAATCTCAGTGAGAGATTGAATGTCTCGCTGACAGTGGAACCACCCACACTATCTTAAGAAATAAACAATTGTTTGATGACTTTGTTTCTTACGATAACTCTGTGACTATGATGGTTGGATCATCCCAAGTGACTATTGGGCGAGGTAACGCTCAATTCTTATTGCCAAATATCACAATGATTAAAGTCACGGAAGCTCCATATGCACCAAGTGTGGGTGCCATATTTCACACGTCTCCCTTGAGAGCGCAGAGCCACCGCAAGCCTACAGAAGACCGCGTACCATCAGCGGAACCACTAGCGTAGAAACCATGTGAGCGTCGGACAGATAGTCCTACGGCCTCCGCTGCGCGGAGGAACTGCCTATGTAACCGACATGTCCTGTTGTAATCTCATATAGCTTAGAAGTACTGGATCACTTAGGGGTTGTCCTCGGTGATCTCTATATATAGGTACTCTCTTCCCTCAAGAGAGAGGCCGAACTTTTGGTAATGTTCTTGCCTTGCGCATAGACCCCATTTAGGTTTCCATTGGAGAGTGTCTTTTGCTACCAACTAGTGCACATGAGTAGAAATAGCTCGGTGTAGTTGAGCCTAGTAAATTTTTAGCAGCTACACCAAGATCTAATCACACCTTGTTGAGTTTCAGGACATTCGTGCAAATGGTTATCCTTTGGAAACTCACAGTGAAAATGGAATTGAATACATAAATGTTATCTCTAATGCATGTGGAAGAAAACACATTTTAAATAAGTTAATGGGTCACTCTAGTGGTTTGTACACCATTACTATTAGGATTGTCGAATCACATATTGTTAACAACGGTGAATTGTTGAACAGTGACTCATACAAGCTTTGACATGACCGCTTGGGAAAGAACTCACACGGGCATCACTTATTTCGAGTGAAAAATGAGACGAAAGATTGTTACAATGCAGAGTAACGATGTGCTTTCTAAAGTAAGTGATGCACAATCTTTGTCTTCTAAAGTTAGTGAAGCTCAACCTTCGTTTTATAAAGTAATCGAAGAGCACCCTCTATCTCATTCTTATTTGTTGTCCTTTTCGAACGCACATCACTCATTTTACAAAGCTTGCTCTTTAGCAAAGACATGATCGATACCATCCTATGCTAAAATTACCAAAGATAATATTCCATTTTTACAAATGATACAAGGTGATGTTTGTAGACCTATATGTTAGAGCATGTCTCGGTCAACCTCACTAAGTGTTGGTATGTCAAGCATAGTTGTCACGTTTAGTGATCAAGATTCAGCCACTTGAAACACACATTAGGTAAAGACTTCATTAAGTTAGCTTTAGGTTGTGAAAGATATTTGGAGGGATTTAGACTCACTACTTGAAGACATGAAGAAGATCGAAGAGAAAACGAGGATATCCACCTTCACATTCAAGAGGTTAGTGAATCTAAATAACGCGATTTCATTTATCTTTTACACTTGTGCTACAAAGACAAAACATAACTTCATTAAGTTGCGGTATTCGCTGTTATGACATTTCATATTGCTTAGAGCTTTCTTTTCTTCTCATCTCTAAGTGATATAAGGTTTTTCCTATAACTACGAGTTGGATCATAACAGTCTATATGATGTTGTCTCTGTAGTCTTAGGAGACTATTGAAAAGGGGGGGATAGCGAGATATACCACCAACTTTTGAATTCGTGAACCTAGTTGATTATGGTTGTTTGAACGATCTCACAAATCAATATTCAAACAACAACCTGAGTATAGTTCAGAGAACCGAACCCTAACAAGAACGTAGTTCTTGTAGATCTCAGTAGAGACGGATTCACTCAAAGGTTATGAATCAACAAACTTGCAATTACTTCAATTATATAGATCAGAGACAATATACTGCGGAAGGGAGAAGTAATGCAAGACACCAGAATTTTGTTAACGAGGAAACTGCAAACCAACAGAAAAAACCCCGGGACCTCGTCCAGATGTGAACACCCTCAATATTAAGCTAATACAGACGCTAGCCTACTCTCAGACTTCGGACTGGAATGTATCGAGACTGAATTAACCCTACAAGAAATTCAACTACCAATGTGCTCCTACGTCTCTTGGCTCCCGCAGAAACCTACGTACTTGATTCCCCTAGCTGACGTCCTTTACAGGCCTAGGAGTTGCTCCACTTCCCTTCGTGAAGGCTAGCGCTACCCTGCCTCTAACAGGACGCCTAAAAGTATCCAAGTAATTAAACAAGAATACGATTGTGAATTCCTTTAGACTTAAATAGTCAAGGTTAATGGAAATCGGTTTTACTGAATAGGGCTTATTGATCTAGCCTAAACAGTTTTACCTCCTAACGCTTGACGAACTTAGTATGAAACCTAGTTCGTGAATTTGCGTTACGGAACTTCTAGGGTTTATGATACAAGATCTACCTTACGAAGTTTCTATCAAATCTTGGTCGTGATAAGATTGAAAGAATTCAATCGATCCAAGATACAGGATCAGGAATCTGACTTCCGACATGTTCTTCACGATCCTCAAGTGAAGTCTTTTCAACAGTCGTAGTCCAAAAGGACTTCGAGATGACGACCAACCTTTATGCAAGGATACACAGATGTGTAGATGATTCAGATTGTATCTTGCAGAAAGTCATCTATTTATAGTGATCGCCAAGGGAGGCTTTGCTTAAAAGTTAAGCAACCTTGAGTAGGGCTCAAGCAAGTTCCGGAACTAGGAAAGTCCATAGCTTGTATACCCATTCCCAATCTTCTTCTAACTTTGGACTAGGCCAAAAGTTAAAGAGGACTCAACCTTGATTGAAGGTTTGCGACTTCTGGTCCAAAACATGTTTGAACATCGCGTGGATTAAGTAGTTGAATTCCATGGGCTAAGTAATGACAAGTCCGTGAGCTAATCATTCCAGAACCGAAAACTCTATAATATGAAAGTTGAGAGTTTTCCATGGCTTATGTGTACGCGTTCACAGAGCTGTCTTTTGAAGTTCAGGAGAAACCTTGAACTCGTATGTACGCGTTCATGTAAGCGTTCATACAGACTCAATCTTTCTCTGGAAATGCCTTGTGCAACATATGTACGCGTTCACCGTTGAGGTCATTTCATGAGACAATTCAACTTACTCTACCTAAACATATTATCACGGTTGTGACAAATGCAAAGGTGAAGAATCCTAGAATACCTTCGGATCTTATAAACAACATCATAGACTATTGATATGATAGAATGTTAAGTTCATCAAGAAATACTAAAGGCGGTAGTATTTCTTGATGAACTTAACATTCCAAGGGTGATCAAGAAGTTCATCAGGGTGATGGAGTTCTCTAGGGAGTTTCGGACTAGTTTACTCTCGAAAGAAGAAGAAGGACTCCTCGGTAGACAGCCATACCGAAACATGCAATTTGTCTACATGCTATGGGGAGTTTGAGCATAATCCTGCTGGTTCTTCTAATCGATTGAGTAATGTTACAACAGAATCTGACATTCTAAAAGATAAGTTTGTCTCACCTGTCGACGTCAGAGGAGAACTATTTGAAGAGATGATTAGTACGCAAGGAAAAATTTTCTTTCTCAAAAAAAACTTGCTGCTGCAAAAGAGATGCTTGATCAGATCTATTCCTTGAAAAATCACGATCACCAATCCCATAGGTCTTCCAATGAGATTGTTGAAAGTGATGAATCCAGTCTCTGATAAACTGTTCTCTATTTTCGATAATTGAAGAGGGTTGTAAGATGCTTATGCAATATTCTAAGAACTACCCATGTTATTCGAAACTATTATGAAATAAAATAAAATTATTAGTAGTGTTTTATCTTGGGTTGTTAGTTATTTTCTGTTTCGAAAAAATAATAATAATAAAATATTATTACGCAAGTTTCGAATCTGTTCGAAAATTACAAAAAGTGAAATAAGTATTAATATTATGTAAGTTTCGATTATGTTTATGAATATTTAATTCGAAAAATTAAAAATCAGAAAAATCGAAAATTAAAGATATTACGCCAGTTTCGAATGCAACATTTGATTTAATATTTCCGAATCTATTATGGATGTATGTTGCAGGTATCAAGATAATTCCTTCATCTCCTATGGAGTTGGTCTATAATTGTTTTAATATCTTGATATCTCGGCCTCCTTATGTTTGTGGCTGTTATGTTTGTAATAATGACTTTGTACGCAGATATAAGTGTAACTATGTAAGGAGGAGATTGATTTTATGCTAGTCACAATACATAAGGAGGATATCTTTGTGTCTTATGACTAAGAGTTATAGTATACGCATAAATCAGTGGTTTTGGTATAATCTAGTAAGACTACGGACGTGTTCGAAAATCCAAAACCAGATCTTAGTCTTTTTCTGGCAAAGACTATTCCGTTGTTCTCATGTCCATGGGAATGACAACCAACAGGGGAGAGTTCTTTTATGAACTTGCGCTTAATAGAAAAATATCTTTAGGGGAGCTTGGTTGTGGAATATACAGGGAATATAACTCATATCTGCTTATATCTTTTATATTTCCTGACAGGTTACTTGTGCTGATTATTATATATATTTTGTGTAAATTGTCGAAATGCTGACCCTTATGAATGCATCATTCTTATATGTTGAATTGAGTTCTCTGAACTTGAGCATTTATCTCGAACCCAAATATTTTCGAGACCCTTTGTCAATTCTTTTTGACAAAAAGGGGGAGAAATATTGATAGCTTGACTCGTGCAGTGCTTTGTCTTTGACAGTAAGCAGTGTCATATGGGGAGAAAAATGCTTGTGCGTATATTGAAAAATGAATGAAAGCATTAACTAAGGGGGAGTGACACTAGATGTTACTAGCACTATAGACTTTCGCGTTGTGCTACAGTTGATAACAATACGTCGGACTTGATAGACATCCGAGCTTACATTCAGGGGGAGTAAGTATATTGGTTATCATTTGGTTTTTAAATAGTACATATATTGTTTGCAGACTGACATATTTTGCGGGTACTATTGGTGTGCTATCAAGCTATGTAGAAGAACTTGAAGCGTAGAACTTAGGTTTGAAATTTCCCGTTCATCTATGTAAAGAGTTTTTGTCACTAAAATTGACAAAGGGGGAGATTGTTAGAGCATGGCTCAGTCAACCTCACTAAGTGTGGTATGTCAAGCTTAGTTGTCAAATTTAGCGATCAAAACTTGACCGCTAAACAACACACATTAGGTAAAGTCATGAGTGAGTTAGCTTTAGGTTGTGGAAGATTTTGGTAGGATTTGGAATCACTACTTGAAGAGTTGAAGGAAGACTGAAGATCAAACGAAGACATCCGGCTTCATCATTCAAGAGGTTAGAATCTAAATAACGCGATTCCATTATCTTTTACACTTGTGCTACAAAAGACAAAAACATAACTCTCTACTTGAGCTTTACGTTATGACTTGATCACTTGTGATCAGTGTGTCTTAAGATATAACTCTACTTTATCACTTGCGATATTTTTGTTGAAGTTATGACGTTCCAATATTGCTTAGAGCTTTCTTTTCTTCTACGTCTCTAAGTAATATAAGGTTTTTCCTAAAACCTTCGAGTTGGATATAGCAATGTGATGTTGTCTCAGTAGTACTACGAGTTTAATCCATCACAGTATTGTGTCTCTACTTACCTAGTCTGACTCTGTCGGATTGATTAGCAAATACTTGTATGAGCTAAATGTAAGTGAGATCGTGACTCACACTTATGTTGAGTAGACTCGATATACTGTTGTTCTGAGGATCGAATGCCACGTCTTGGTTTGGCTCTGAATACTGAGTTCTGAATCATTTAGTTTATTCTGTATATGAACATCTCGTATGCCATATCAAACTTCTGGATACCGAACCATATTCTTGTTATCTCAACTTATGGATTTTCAATGTTCGAAACCTCAATGTAGGTTTTGGTAAAACTAAACGTTGATTTCGAAACCATAATCTGGTTTTCTTATCCGTGAGCTATTGGTCCGAAACTTAAATATTGTGACCAATGTGACAACATGAGTTTGAAACTATGTTTGCTGGCTAACAGTGACTTGAGAATCAAGATCAATGAATCTTGACCATATGAGTTCTAAAAGGTCGAAAAGACCCTGGGGTTTCCTAAAGGTTTATGTGAACCGGGAAACATAACCTGTGCGTCAAGGCTAAAAAGGTGTGATGTTGAAACGGTGCTTGACCACATGGACTCTCAAGTTCGACACCAAACATTTGTGACGACTCCAATATGTGTTTCTTGTTTCGAAACCTTAAGCAAGGTTTTGCTAAACAGAATCTAGATTTCGAACCTTACTTTGGTTTTGCTATATGGAAACTTGATTTGGGAACCTTAATTTGGTTTTGATCATATAATGAACTTTAGATTTCGAAACCTTAATCTGGTTTCTGCCAAACAGTATGTAGGTTTCGAAACCTTAATATGGTTATCTCAGAATGCGTATTTTCGAAGTTCAAACTCTATCATTTTGATTTGTGCTTCAAAGAATTAATGAGTTTGATATTCTCAGTTTGAAGTTTGAATTAGTTCATCTTCAATGTACAACTAAGTTGTTTGAGTCATCATCAGAAATATGGTTAGTCGCTCTAGTTAGTAGACACATGATTTCTGATCAATATTGTACGTGATTAGATCTTCGTATGATTTTACTACTCGATCAAATATTCATTTGATTATTCACTTGATGTAATGATTTGAATTCTTGGATATCATTAACGTGATCATCTACATTGGAATCAAGAATTCGGGAGATTCAACATTTTGTTATTGCTCGTTGAATCATGCACTGTAGTTCCATGGTATATCTTTCTGCGTGATTCGGAATGTACCTTGAACCTACGTGTTAACTTAAGCTTAACACACAAGGCTTGTCCACGTCTGTAAGGATACTTTTATGCGGAACGTTGAACCACGTTGGACCAGATCCCACTTCCACCTAGGATCGTTCTGGCCCGTCCAGCAAAGCCTAGGAAGTGATGTCGACATTATTAAAGCTGATGACGACATTTGGAAGTAATAATACCTTAAGGAGATTTTCAAAACTAAAGGACACGTTTCGAATTGAGCTCTTTCCCAGGGAGCATATTTGGTAAGCACCATATTTCAAATTAATGAAATATCCAAATATACTTTATGAGTATTATTTGCTTTGTTTACTATTGGCCAAACATTTATTGAAAAAATATTTTCATTTATGAATTATATTTTTCTTTAATGTAAAATGCCATAGTATTAGATCTCATTAAATGATATGAGTCTAAGTGAGGAAGTTCGGAACTAATATAGAAATGTGCTTTAATGAATTTCCGAAATTAAGTTAGCCTCATTTCAAAGCTAAGCCTTAGTCAATATAAATAGGAGTGGTATCTCTCCCGAAAGTTTTATCCCTCTACCAAGCTCTTCTTCGGAATTGATAGCTTGTGTCTGCCGCATTTCTTTTCAGTTACCTTTGAGCTTTTGCTCTTGGTCTATAATTGCGTGAAATTCTTATTTAGGGATCGAGAAGCCTAGAAGTACCTCTGCGGGAAACTAGTTTATGTTTTACTAGTCTTGTTTGTATTGTACTTGTGTTCTGTTCTATCACGTCTATCTAACCTTGCGATCTTGTTTATTCTATGGTCCTTCTCTTCTGCAATAAGGCCACTCAAGATCGTTGTGATTAGAACATACTCTTTATCTATTAACCTGGATTTGTCAGCAAGCCGCTTTCGGTTTGTGTGCCTAAACTATAGATATTAAGTGGAATCAAGATTGGTGTTATTAGATTTGTTCTTTGCAGGTACACTGTTCTTCAAGGTCATATCATATTGTACTTGCTACAACTATCTGCTTGATTCCAACTGGGACGACAAGGTTGCTCTTTCGGGAGTTTAGGTTTTGAAACCTTGATCGATATCTCGAGGAGTTTATTTCCTAAGTCAACTTAAATATCCTCGCTCTTGGTGTGAAACGACTTCGGTGAAATATCTGTTAGTTACCAAGGATATCATCTAGCGATTTGACTTGCCGTTATTTGGTTGTTGTCCATAAGGTTGTAATCGTCCGATTGGAGGTCGGGTAGCGATAGTCCTCGTGACGAGCTGTGAGTCAACTCTTGCGTAAGACAGTAAAGGACGTTTGTTTGCGTAAGGGAGTACATGTGCGTGACCACCTTGTTGTGGTTGGAGGCGTAGGAATACTAAGGGGAAATCTTTGTGACTAATAGTCGTATTAGGGTCATATTGTCTGAACCAGCTAGTCCAAAGTCTGAGAGTAGCTGTGTTGGCGGCTTAATTCTTAAGAGTATTCAAACTGGACGAGGTCCCGGGGTTTTTCTACGAGTTTGTAGTTTCCTCGTTAACAAAAATCTTGTGTGTACTTTACTTTATTTCCGCGTTATATTTGACTTGTCATTTATAACTAAAGTATCGTACTTGGTTGTTGACATAGCCTTTCAGATTCTTGTATTGACTCCCTTGTGTGAATCAATCAAATCTGAAGGAGATCTTGTTCTTGAGTTCTTGAATACAGGAACCGTTCAAGGTTTGACTTATAGGTGGACTAAAATAAAAGATTGGTGGTGTACTCGGTACCCTCGTCATTTCAATTGGTATCAGAGCGGGCAAACACCTTAAGATCTAACAATATGTGTTTGGCTCGATCCAACCTATAAGAACTATGTCTCAAAGCAAGAGATTTGTTTGCACAGGAAAACATTTACCTAATGTTCAACCTGTTAGTATAAGAATACCTGGTTCTAAGCCGTGTGTTATTAGTATCAGAACATCATCAGAAAATGGCTCGACTAAAGAATCAAGTATGTATGATGGAAGATCTAACTACACAAGCAATGATCTCTTAGATCATGATAGTGAAAGGTATACTCATCTTCTTACTACTGAAAGCAAAACACTACAGGAACGATTGAATAATACTCTTGGAAAAATGAGAGACCTCAGTCTTCTATGTGATCATTTAACCACAAAGCAAAAACTTGATGGTCGTATGATTGTTTCATTAAAGCAATCTACAAATGATCGAAAGAAACATTGTGTTGCACTTTCATCTCGTATCAAAGTACTAGAAGAAACAGTGTCCTCCTTGAGTCATGTTAAGAAGGAACTGTCGGATCTTCGAGATGTTCATAATCAGTTCAAAAGCCCGATCGCAGATCTCCTTGAGAATCTCTCTGATGCTTGTCAAAAGGACTGTGCCATGAAAAAAGGACTTTGTCCCATCTTCGAGAAATCTGACCAAGGACATTGTACGGTTGTCTTCTAAAGTTCGTCCGTCCCAAATCATTTTGTATTGTTCTTACTGTAAGAAGCATGGTCACCTTTCAAACTGGTGTAGTTCACGCAAAAGACTTCTCAAACGAATCAATGATTTACTTCAAGAATTAAACATAAATCAGAAGATATCGTCACCAGAATCTGGTATTGAAAAAGCAGGGGTACCGAAATACTACCAACTTTTCGTTTGGGCTCGTGAGTCTTATGGTCAGATCTGGACGATCTCAAAAATCAATATCCAAATCTGCTAACCTGAGTTTGGATCACAAGTGATCAGTCCAACGCAAGACAGGGTCTTGGTAAATCCAATTGATGGATTGGGGACAACAATCAGGTTTAGTAATAACGTACTTCTTGTGTTTGCTTTAATTATATAATCAGAGAATATAATGCGGAAAGTAAAGCACACAAGACACCAGAGATTTTTTTAACGAGGAAACTACAACCTGTAGAAAAACCTCGGGACCTCGTCAAGAGTGAACACCGCATAGTACAAACTGTCTACAAACACTAGCCTACTATAAGACTTCGGTCTGGGATGTAGCAGAGACCAATTCCACCCTCCAAGCGAACTGGCTATTGTCGCACTCCTTACGTCTCTAGATCCCCCACAGATTGTCACGCACTTGATTCCCCTAGCTGACGTCCTTTACAGGCCTAGGAGTTGCTTCAACCGCTGTTAAAGGCTTGTGTCAATAATTTCGGCTTTTCAACCTCAATTACCAACTGTATGTTTGAAATGTCCTCTATCAGTTTGACATACACAAAGTGACTTCCTTCGGATTGCTCCAGGTACGGAAATCTACTTACAAGCGAGGGCTGACAAGTAAACCGAGTAAACTATGCCCAACTTGTCTCTACCTCAGTTGTAAAAACAATCACTTAAGAAACTTATACAACTGGAGCTAACTAGGTCTTACAATACCGAGTGCAGCCGTGCGTTGCTTCCTTTCAACCCTGTGTGTAACGTATCAGTTCTTGAATGGCCTTATATCAGAAGAGAAGGACCGTATAATAGACAAGAACGTGATCAGGTTACCAAGGTTACAGGTTACTCCGATTTCAACCACTAAGGTCTCAATCTCCTACCTGTGCTTCCCAACTCTCAAGAGAATTATAGTCATTAGGTAATTCCCACAGAGGAACTGCTACCTAATAGAGGATGACTATACCACAATAAGCATTCACCGAAGTGAAAAGAGTTTACGATCAATTCCACAGAGAAACTTCACGTATGTTTGATGCTTGTGGGTTCAACCGAGCAATGCTCTAACAGTTCTGGACTGGGCCAGTACTTATACGTGTTAGATCAAGAATTGTGTTTTGAAATCTAAACTCTAGTAGGCTAAATCAAGAATTGTGTTTTGACACCTAAAACTGACAACCAGCTTGACATACCAACGCTAGTGGGTTTGACCGGACAATGCCCTAACAGGTATGCCGTATGAAAATTCTTCAAATACCTCTGTAGGAAGTAAACATTGTAAGTCTTCTTGTTGCCCTTTTGTATGTGAAAGGAATCATGACACAATTCATTTATGCAACATTGTTGTTTCTAAAAGGATTACTCAATCTCGTAAGAAATCATGTAGTACACAATCTCATACTGTGTCCTATCAAGCAAGATCTGCCACATAAATATATATGCAGTGTCATAAAATGTTGTTGTTGTAAACTAGGATATTTATGATAATATTTCTTAATAATAATATTAATAGTAACAAAATCTTTATGATGATTCTTGGGTATTTCATTATTAATGCATATAAGTGAGACTTTGAAATAAATAGATTCGAAAATCTTTTAGAAGTCTATGTTTCGGAAATTGCCTTCTTGAAAAATATATATATATAAACTTAATGTATTTCCGAAAATAAAAATAAAAATTTTATATAAAGGCAAGTCCCAAGTCTCGTAATTTTGAAACTCTCTTTTCTTCGAAATCACATGACTTGTACTATGACAAAGAATCTGGATGATTGTGATCCTGTCAAAAGGAGTTTCAGACTAGTTTACTCTCGAAAGAAGAAGAAGGACTCCTCAGTAGACAGTCATACCGCAACATGCAATCTGTCTACATGCTATGGGGAGTTTGAGCATAATCTTGCTGGTTCTTCTAATCGATTGAGTAATGTTACAACAGATTCTGACATTCTAAAAGATAAGTTTGTCTCACCTGTCGACGTCAGAGGAGAACTATTTGAAGAGATGATTAGTACTCAAGGAAAAATTTTCTTTCTCAAAGAAAAACTTGCTGCTGCAAAAGAGATGCTTGATCAGATCTATTCCTTGAAAAATCATGATCACCAATCCCATAGGTCTTCCAATGAGATTGTTCAAAGTGATGATCCAGTCTCTGATAAACTGTTCTCTATTTTCGATAATTGAAGAGGGTTGTAAGATGCTTATGCAATATTCTAAGAACTACCCATGTTATTCGAAACTATTAAGAAATAAAATAAAATTATTAGTAGTGTTTTATCTTGGGTTGTTAGTTATTTTTTGTTTCGAAAATAATAATAATAATAATAATATTTTTTGTTTATGAGTTCTGCAGTCAGTTGGTGCTCAGCAGAGTCCACAAAACCACTCAACTCATGAATGCAGTGCAAACCCTGAACGACCCGCAATGCGAACTTCTGCTTCTCCGGAACTGCACTGGCGTGTCCAGGCTATACTTCTCAATGCGTACTACGGCACCAGACCATAGTACGAAACCCTCGTATATAAAAAAAATATATATGTACACAAGCTTGCCGGGTCATTAACACTAAGACCCGATCTCTTGCAAATCTCTGCTAAAAAAAAAAAAAAAACTAAGGCCATTAGACTGCTCTCACCATCTAGTGCTTAGTATGAAACATTTCTGTTCCACACTAACCAGAGACTTAATGTAGATGGTGAAAAATGGAAGAGGGACAAAAATATAAAACGACTCTCTGATTACACCTTGCCTAAAGGCAATTGCCTACTCAGGCGCATCTCTATAGCTCAGAATACAACCCGTTCTGCAAGCTGAATATACTCTCTATGAGTTCTCTCTTATAACCCCCAGTGGAGAGAATGATATCATAGTGCAGTACTAAATAACCCCATCAACTCATAAACCCATCAATTTATTTCATGTCGACATCGCCTCGAATTCCTCGACATCAGAACTAAATTGCTCACTGCTACATGGTGGAGAGTTAACAGAGACGCATCCTTACGGATTTCCTCTTAAAATACGACTCTGACATCTGAGTCTCAATGAAAATCTCAGAAACATCGCGGCTTTAGGCCCGTCCAGAGCTCTCTGAGAAGCATACAACATCCTAAACACACTTAGGCAGGCCACACTCTAAACAGAGAATGGCCTAACATACCATGGATAAGCATGCCATGACCTAAGATACGCCATAGCCCAAATGCGCCACAAAGGATTAGCCTTGGCCAATGGCCAAGGTCGTGGCCACAAAGTCACGGCGCCATGAGCGTGGCGCCACGAGATATTGGCCTTGGCTGCAAAACCACGGCGCCATGAGCATGGCGCCACGAGATGTTGGCCTTGGCCAGTGGCCTCAAGGCCATGGCGCCATGAGCATGGCGCCATATGAAACAGACCTTGGCCAATGGCCAAGGCCACAACTGCTGTGACGCCATGAACTATGGCGCCACTGAATCTGACCTTGGCCATGGGCCAAGGTCGTGGCCACATCCACCGTGCGCTATATTCATGGCGCCATGAGTTCTAGCCTTGGCCAATGGCCAAGGCTGCTGCTATACATCCACTATGCGTGCCTCTAGCGCCACACTCACATTGGTCATAGAGTCATAGCCACACGATGATGTTTAAACTCAACACAACCATGCAATATCTGCATACTACTCGAGATATCAAAACATCACACGGGGGGATAACTTTAGAGGTATTGGTCTGGCGGTCTACGGCAGTTAGAAAGAAACTGGTAGAGATGATGGACAGTTACGAGAAAGTGGTGCCGAGTGGACACGTTCTACACAACTTTAGCAGTTACAGAGCACAACTCACGTCCTCCACTCCTCCACTCTCCCACGACTTCCATATGCTTTGTCGAGAAATCAGGGTGAGTTCAACACTATAAATAGAGGCTTCCTCTATCTTCCAAGCCAGAACATTCAGAATATCTTTCCAGAACCTCAGAGCAACACACCTGAGCAATTCAATACGCTTCTAGCCTTGGAGATTTCCAGTCACCCTTACGACGGAGATCTTGAACTCTTACACCCAGAAATACACATCCTCAACCTGATCTCAAGTTTCTTTCACTGTTTCCCTCCCTAGATCAACCTCTATCCTCTATGTGACCGAAGCAATACTTGAACGGCCATTGACTTGTTTTAGGCTTGTCTTGTTCGATTTTGATCTCGAGCACTACGAAAGTACCCAGAGACGGTGCAAATGTTTTTCAGGTAAAAACACTAGGTTACCTTGTTACTCCTCGTTGCTCGGCTCGACGACATGATGAACAAGGATTGGTAAACACAGTTAAAGAGAATGAATCAAAAGAAAAGGAAAAATACCGCTCTGGTGAAATCTCTTATCCTTCTTTCCTCTCTCTGTTGAAAGTTTAACCTAGGCATGTGTATATATACACATAGCTATTAAGAGTCCTAATACTAATAGGATTTCAAAAGAAAAGGAAAACAGAAAGCCCAAGGCCCGTGGCGCCAAAGAGACGTTACCTCAAAAATCACGCCAAGGCTGGCGTTAAAAAAAAAAAAAAAAAAAAGGGTTAGGTCGTGGCTTCCATGGCGCCACGACCATGCAAGCCCGTCCCTCCTCATATTACGTCCATGGCCCCCTCTCGTCCATCCGTCCCACCTTCTCATGACGCCATGGCTATGGCCTTTTCGCGACTGTGATTTGGCCGTGGTGGTTCTCACTATAGTACCACCCATCCTATCTCTCCTTTTTTTTTTAAACGCATCCATGTTTCACATGCAAACTTGCTTTCTATTTTACCACATTATCGTCCACATTAAGGTTTAATCCTTTATAGAGCCCTGCTAGTGTTGGTGTTATAAGGAAAACCTAAAATTTGGTAGAATTACTCTCACCATCTGATGCTTAGTATGAAACATTATTGTTCCACACTAACCAGGAGATTTAATGTAGATGGTGAAAAACGAAAGAGGGGTAAAAATATAAAATGACCCTCTAGTTATGCCTTGCCAAGAGGCGATTGCCTACTCAGGCACATCTCTATAGCTTAGAATACAACCTATTTTGCAAGCTGAATATATATGAGTTCTCTCTTATAGCTCCTGGGTGGAGAAAACATATTATGATGCAATACTAAATATCCCACCAACTCATAAAATCGCCAATTTACTTCATGCCGACATCGCTTCAAATTCCTCGACATCAGAACTAAATTGCTCACTAGAGAGTTAAAAGAGACGCATCCTCATGGATTTCCTCTTAAAATATGACTCAACATCTGAGTCTCAATGAAAACCTCAGAAACATCGCGGCTCTAGGCCTGTACAGAGCTCTCTGAGAAGTATACAACAACCTAAACACACTTAGACAAGCCGTAATCTAAACACAGAATGGCCTACTATGCCATGGTTAAGCATGTCATGACCTAAAAATACGCCATGACCCGGGTGCACAGACATGTCATAATCGAAGTGGCGTGGCCTAAAGCGCCACAATAGGCCAAAGCCAACGTTGTGGCGCCATGCTCATGGCGCCATAAATCTTGGCCTTGGCGCCATAAAAATTGGCCTTGGCCGCTAAGCCATGGCGCCATGAATTCATTTGGCCTTGGCCAAAGCCAAGGCCATGGCGCCACAAAATATTTGGCCTTGGCCCGTTGCTATAAGGCCATGGCATAGCATCCATGGCGCCACATCTATTTTGGCCAAGGACATGGGCATATAACCATGGCCGCACAACGCTGCTTAGCTCAACGCAACTACGCAACATCTGCATACCACACGAGATATCAAAACATCAAACGGGGGGTATAACTTTAGGGGTAATGGTCTGGCGGTCTACGCAGTTAAGAAAGAAACATACAGAGATGATGGACAGTTACAAGAAGGTGTTTCCGGGTGGACACGTTCTACACAACTCTAACAGTTACAGAGCACAACTCATGTCCTCCACTCCTCCACTCTTCCACGACTTCCACCTTCTCTGTCGAGAGATCAGGGTGAGTTCAACACTATAAATAAAGGCTTATCTTCCAAGGCAGAACAGCTAGAATACTTGAAAACACCAGAACCTCATAGCAAATATACCGAGTATTCAACACACTTCCAGCCTTGAATATTTCCAGTCGCTCTTACGACGGAGATCTTGAACTCTTATACCCAGAAACACACTGTAGATGGTGAAAAATGAGAGAGGGACAAGATTGTCAAAACACTCTCGAAACCATGTCTTATTAAAGGCAATCGCCTATTCAGGCTCATCTCTATAGCTCAGAGTGCAACCCATTCCATGAGCCGAATAAACTCTCTATGAACTCTCTCTTATAACTCCGGTGGGGAGGGTAATATCATAGAGTAGTACTAATAATCTCACCAACATATTAAACCCATTGATCTGCCCAGAGACAGGCCACTTAATGGTACACGGTGAAGAATCAACAGAGACGCATCCTCATGGATTTCCTCTTAAATACGACTCAACATACGAGTCTTGGAGCAAACCTCGGAAATATTGAAGCCCTAGGCCGGTCCGGAGCTCTCTGAGAAGCATACACCAGCCTAAACAGGCCTAAGCGGACCTAATCCCAAGTTCAGGGTGGTCTAGCATACCATGGATAAACACGCCATGACCTCAAGTGTGTTGTAGCATAAGCACTCACACCACGACTAAGGCACAGGCTGCCCAAAGTCGACCTTGGCCAGATGCCAAAGCCATGAACGCCACATAGCCTGGCACCACAAACCATGAAGCCATCATGGATCCGTAAAAATTAGCCTTGGCCAAGAGGCCGAGGCCATGGCATAAAACGCCATAAACCTACTTAGTCTGGCCAAAAGGCCAAGACCGTAACGGGAAGCATAGCCGTCAACAGGCTAGCCTTGGCCAGAGGCCAAGGCCATGGCGTCATAACCCATGGCGCCACAACAAGTGGACCTTGGCCAGAGGCCAAGGCCGTGGCGCCATAACCCATGGCGCCACAACAAGTGGACCTTGGCTAGAGGCCAAGGCCGTGGCGCCATAAGCTCTGGCGCCACCTTAACACAACGCCAAAGCGCGTCTAAGCTTGGCCTTGGCCAAAAGCCAAGGCCGTGGTGCCATAGTCCACGGCGTCACAACAGGTTGGCCTTGGCCAAAGGCCAAGGCCGTGGCGCCAAGAGCCATGGCACCACACCAGCGCTAATGCACATTCAAACACTTATGGCCTTGGCCAAACAGCCAAGGCCACTCCTATACTCGTGTCCCAGAGGCACTACGCTCTGTTAGTCACGACAATAAGTCGTACGACTCTACTCTACTCAACTCAACTACGCAATATCCGCGTATCACTCGCTCGAGACATCAAAACATCACATGGGGGGATAATTTTAGGGGTATTGGTCTGGCGGTCTACGGCAGTTAAAAGAAACTGATGGAGATAGTGGACATTTACGAGAAGATGGCGCGAGTGGGCATGTTCCACACGACTCAGGCAGTTACGGAAACCAACGCATGTCCTCCACTCCTCCACTCTTCCACGACTTCCACCTTCTCTGTCGAGAGATCAGGGTGAGTTCAAACTATAAATAGAGGCTTCCTCTATTTTCCAAGGCAGAACATTAGGAACGTTCAGAACACCTAGAACACACAAACAGAAACAACCAGAGCCTCAGAGAAAACACCTGAGAATCGAAACACGTTTCTAGCCTTGGAGATTTCCAGTCGACTTCACGACGGAGATCTTGAACTCTTACACCCAAAACACATCCTCAACCTGATCTCAAGTTTCTTCGCTGTTTCCCTCCCTAGACCAACCTCTATCCTCTCTGTGACCGAAGCAAGACGGGAACGGCCATCCTTGGTTTAGGCTTGTCTTGTTCGACTTTGATCTCCGAGTACTACGAAAGTACCCAGAGACGGTACATTATTTTTCCAGGTAAAAACACACACATCCTCAACCTGATCTCAAGTTTTCTTTCATTGTTTCCCTCCCTAGATCAACCTCTATCCTCTCTGTGACCGAAGCAAGACTTGAACGGCCATTGACTTGGTTTAGGCTTGTCTTGTTCGATTTTGATTTCGAGCACTACGAAAGTACCCAGAGACGGTTCAATGTTTTTCAGGCAAAAACTCATGTTCTTCTTACAAATCTCAATGTTTATATAAAAAATGAGCGTGTTCCAAGACATATAACAACACCATTTACCACTTTGAAAATTAACCGCGAATTAAGTTTTTAACTCATCAGTTAACTTTATTAATTCAGAAATGATCTTCCTGTATATTTTTTTATAATTAAAATTTTCATTTTCTACATTTTTTTCATATATTTTAAGAAACAAAGTGACATCGTGAAACCAAATCTTCAAAAAAAAAATGATATCGTGAAACCAAATCTTTGTAGGGAACAATTTTCTGATATGTGCTCTGACTTGTAACAAATGTGGCTCGAAACAGCTCCCGCTGACTCGACTCTATATGCCACCGAGTCGCCATTGATGAGCTAGGTTTCTCCTTGATTTCTTCATGCATGCCAGTGATCATTCAAATTTTGTAAACTCCATAGTCTTTGTTACTAATTGATGGTTCTACTCTTCTTATTTCTTTGGTCTTTCAGTTGATTCCTTCATTGTTCTTCCAATCGGTCAATTTTTTTTTTCCCATAATATTCCTTGCATGTCTAGCCTTTAATCTCTAGTTACGCTCATGCTTCATTTGTTTTGATGGCATTGAATTTCAATTTGATGCTTGGACCTCCCCGGTGTAGTTTTGTTTAGTCTCCAAAGTACTGGTTATTGTTTTTTCGTCATCGAGGAAGAAGGGTCCTTATTCACACATCTCCACTTAGTTTCATTCTTTGTAAAGGAACTTGGTTTACTTTTTTGAGATAGTCACATCAATTCATCATCTTGATAGTAGTAATTTCATACACGTGTGACGTATCTCTACCGAAAACAAAGAAAAAATTATCTAGTTTGAGTTTATGGAATAAGTCCTCTTTTTTTTCTTATCTAATTTGTCGGGTGAGAATTGATGAAAATGAGAATTTTGGGGAGGAACTGACAAAGGTCAGCAAACTTTGGCAGGCCAACGTTTGCGTGTCTCACGCATAGTCATAGGAAATTTTTTCCCTTCTTGTTTGTAAATAAGTGTATAAGTATGTTATGTGTGTTAGTTTCTATTTAGCTTCAGTACTAGGGTATAATATTTACTGTGCAGTCAAGATAGTTTTTCCTTCTATATGAAGTCAGGTGTACCACAATGCCAATCAGTTAGTGGATTCTCCCATCTATCCAAGAAAATTCCAATTAGATAGTTCGACTGTTGCAGTGAATCACTCAGGGATTATATTTTAGCTACATGTTAGTTACCTAAATGTAATGATTGTCGGAATGGGTTTCTCAAATCCTACGAATGTAACATTCTTTTCCCCTTCCGGAATAAGGGAAGAGTTTCAAAAGGGGTTGACCCAGTTGGCCAGGAGTCTTACTCTCATACTAGAGGTCAGCGGATCGTGTCTCCACTCCAGAGTTTCAAAATCTCATGAAAACTCCTCTTGTGTAGGGTTGTCAATCTTTGATATCCTATAGGATATTGACAAATCTGTATCCGATAGGCTTAGTTCCTATAGGATATCAAAAATCAGATATCGATACCGATAGCCTAAACTATCGGATATCGGATATTTATCCGATAATATCCGATTTCTGACGAAAAATCGGTAAAACATATTCATACATAAATTTGAGTTCAATTTCTCTAACATATCATCTAAAGTGTCTGGTCGGTCGGAAAACCGACTCTTGTAATACCGCAAGTGCACGGTGTCGAGCTTTAGACAACGGCAAATACGGGTTGTCCCACGGGGAGTGTTTGAGATATTACTGTAGGATTTAGAAATATGTAGAGTATAAAATACGAGAGCGAGAAATCAATAAGGATGAAATCAAAATTGTGAGAATGTTAAGGTTTCAGGAATCCATTGCAAAGTCGAATTTTTTACAAAAGATATATGTTTGGTCTTGATCGAAAAATAGATTTTCTAAGTGCTCAATATACATGGCATAAAGAGTCAAGGAAGAATCATAAAACGAGAATTAATATGATCGATGAATGGTTTCGTTCAATGCCGAACTACGAAGTATACAAGGCATAAAACATGAAGGGGTTATGAATCGAAAACCATAAATAGAGACACTCAAACATTATTAAGCACAAATAATATTTATTCAAGAAACGAGTAATCTGACATCTACAATTTCATGCCTACACCCTAACAAGAAATCTAGCACAATATGACTTTCTCAAAAGCCATGAAATTGATTAAAGGAAAACAAGAACCCTAATTTCCCCTATTGGGGTCTCCTCTGTTGGGGTATCTCTTCTTTCAGCTCCTGGACGCGGCTTTTATAAGTCCCTAATGCACCGTCTTTTCCATCAGAATTAGATTTTGTGCGAAAATAAATCTGTAGCACCGACTTTCCTTGTTATGTTTTTCCTGCCCACGTACTAATGGCTTCAGTTCAAGGGCTTACGTAACTCTAGCCACATCACCACAAATCCTCTCCAACTGAACCAAATAAGCCCAACTAGGTCCAGTCCACAGTCCGTCAACAGTCCACCTAGCACTATCCAGTACAAACTGTCCAAATCCGAACCCTTTAACCGCAGGTGAGAACTTGATCGAGAAATAGTTCAGGCCATTCTACAAACAGGTGGTTGGCATAAGCTTATACGGCAGAGACCAGAGCAAGTTTCCAATCAATAACTTCGTCCCTGCAATAATTCCATACATAGAGATAAACCCATCCTTCATCACACTGCCAGGTCTCTAAACCATGTCTAAATTGAACCATCTCGTAAGGGAGTACATGTGCGTGACCACCTTGTTGTGGTTGGAGGAGTAGGAATACTGCGGGAAAATCTTTGTGACTAATAGTCGTATTAGGGTCATATTGTCTGCACCAGCTAGTCCGAAGTCTGAGAGTAGGTGTGTTGGCGGCTTAATTCTTAAGAGTATTCAAACTGGACGAGGTCCCTGGGTTTTTCTACGAGTTTGTAGTTTCCTCGTTAACAAAAATCTTGTGTGTACTTTACTTTATTTCCGCGTTATATTTGACTTTTCATTTATAATTAAAGTATCGTACTTGGTTGTTGACATAGCCTTTCGGATTCTTGTATTGACTCCCTTGTGTGAATCAATCAAATCTGAAGGAGATCTTGTTCTTGAGTTCTTGAATACAGGAACCGTTCAAGGTTTGACTTATAGGTGGACTAAAATAAAAGATTGGTGGTGTACTCAGTACCCTCGTCTTTTCAATTGGTATCATAGCGGGCAAAAACCTTAAGATCTAACAATCTGTGTTTGGCTCGATCCAACCTATAAGAACTATGTCTCAAAAGCAAGAGATTTGTTTGCACAGGAAAACATTTACATAATGTTCAACCTGTTAGCATAAGAATACCTGGTTCTAAGCCGTGTGTTATTAGTATCAGAACATCATCAGAAAATGACTCGACTAAAGAATCAAGTATGTATGATGGAAGATCTAACTACACAAGCAATGATCTCTCAGATCAGGATAGTGAAAGGTATACTCATCTTTTTACTACTGAAAACAAAACACTACGGGAACGATTGAATAATACTCTTGGAAAAATGAGAGACCTCAATCTTATATGTGATCATTTAACCACAAAGAAAAAACTTGATGGTCGTATGATTGTTTCATTAAAGCAATCTACAAATGATCGAAAGAAACATTGTGTTGCACTCTCATCTGGTATCAAAGTACTAGAAGAAACAATGTCCTCCTTGAGTCCTATTAAGAAGGAAATGTCGGATCTTCGAGATGTTCATAATCAGTTCAAAAGCTCGATCGCAGATCTCCTTGAGAATCTCTCTGATGCTTGTCTAAAGGACTGTGCCATGAAAAAAGACTCTGGCCCATCTTCAAGAAATCGGACCAAGGACACTGTACGGTTGTCTTCTAAAGTTCGTCCTTCCCAAATCATTTTGTATTGTTCTTACTGTTAGAGCATTGCTCGGTTGAACCCACTGATATTGCTATCTCAACTCAGTTGTCAAGTTTAGTTGACAAAAACACAATCCTTGATAAGTTTATTGTACAACCTCGGACTAGGATAATTTTAGGTAATAGAGACGAAGACCATTGAAGACGAAGACCGGAGCTTACTACTTGATAAATCATAACGTCCTCACTAAAGGTTAGAAAGGTTTTTCCTTTCCATGTTTCGTATTTGCCATTTATATCATATCAATAGTCTATGATGTTGTTTATAAGATCCGAAGGTATTCTAGGATTCTTCGCCTTTGCATTTGTCACATCCGTGATAATATGTAGAGTATGTTGAATTGTCTCATGAAATGACCTCAACGGTGAACGCGTTCATGAACGCGTACATGTGTCTCTTATGGCATTCCTGAGAACGAGCGGGTCTGTATGAACGTGTACATACGAGTTCACTGTTTTCTCCTGAACTCCAATTGACAGCTCTATGAACGCGTACATATAAGCCATGGAAAACTTCCAACTTTCATATCTCGAAGTTTTCGGTCTAAGCATGATTAGTTCTCGGACTCGTCATTACTTGGCCCATGGAATTCAACTACTTAATCCACGCGATGTTCAAACATGTATTGGAACAGAAGTCGCAAACCTTCAATCAAGGTTGAGTCCTCTTTAACTATTGGCCTAGTCCAAAGTTTGAAGAAGATTGAGAATGGGTATTCAAGCTTTGGACTTTCCTAGTTCCGAAACTTGCTTGAACCCTACTCAAGGTTGCTTAACTTTTAAGCAAAGCCTCCCTTGGTGATCACTATAAATAGATGACCTTCTGCAAGATACAACTCAATCCTCTACACATCTGTGTATCCTTGCATAAAGGTTGGTCGTCATCTCGAAGTCCTTTTCTTGGACTACGACTATTGAAAGACTTCACTTGAATATTTTTAATCTTATCACGACCAAGATTTGATAGAAACTTCGTAAGGTAGATCTTGAATTGTAAACCCTAGAAGTTCTGTAACGTAGATTCACGAACTAAGTTTAATACTAAGTTCGTCTAGGGTTAGGAGGTAAAGCTGTTTAGGCTAGATCAATGAGCCCTATTCAGCAAAACAAATTTCCATTAACCTTGACGTTAAGTCTAAAGGAAATCACAATCGTATTCTTGTTTAATTACTTGGATACTTTTAGGCGTCCTATTAGAGGCAGGGTAGCGCTAGTCTTCACAAAGGGAAGTGGAGCAACTCCTACTCCTGTAAAGGACATCAGCTAAAGGAATCAAGTACGTAGGTTTCTGCGGGAGCCAAGAGACGTAGGAGCACATTGGTAGCTGAATTGCTTGTAGGGTTAATTCAGTCTTGATACATTCCAGTATGAAGTCTGAGAGTAGGCTAGCGTCTGTATACGGTTCATACTAAGGGTGTTCACATCTGGACGAGGTCCCGGGGTTTTTCTGCTAGGTTTGCAGTTTCCTCGTTAACAAAATTCTGGTGTCTTGCATTACTTTTCCCTTCCACATTATATTGTCTCTGATCTATATAATTGAAGTAATTGCAAGTTTGTTGATTCATAACCTTTGAGTGAATCCATCTTTGTTGAGATCTACAAGAACCACGTTCTTGTTAGGGTTCGGTTCTCTGAACTATACTCAGGTTGTTGTTTGAATATTGATTTGTGAGATCGTTCAAGCAACCGTAATCAACTAGGTTCACGAAATTTAAAAGTTGGTGGTGTATCTCGGTATCCCCTCATTTTCACTTACTGTAAGAAGCATGGTCCCCTCTCAAACTGGTGTAGTTCACGCAAAAGACTTCTCAAACGAATCAATGATTTACTTCAAGAATTAAACATAAATCAAAAGACATCGTCACCAGAATCTGGTATGACGTACGAAAATTCTTCAAATACCTCTTGTTAGAGCATTGCTCGGTTGAACCCACTGATGTTGCTATCTCAAGTCAGTTGTCAAGTTTATGAGACAAAAACACAATCCTTGATAAGTTTACTCTACAACTCGGACTAGGATAGTTCTAGGTTATCGAGATGAAGACTGATGAAGACGAAGACCGAAGCTTACTACTTGATAAATCATAACGTCCTCGCTGAAGGTTAGAAAGGTATTCCCTTTCCGTATCGTTTTTACCATTTCTATCATACCAATAGTCTATGATGTTGTTTATATGATCCGAAGGTATTCTAGGATTTTCGCCTTTGCATTTGTCACTCTTGTGATAATTTGTATAGGTAGAGTATGTTGAGTTGTCTCTTGAAACAACCCCAAACGGTGAACGCGTTCATGAACGCGTACATGTACATATACCACCTTTGGGATTTCAGAGAACAAGCTAAGTCTGTATGAACGCGTTCATGAACGCGTACATACAAGTTCAAGAATTCTCCTGAATTCTCCTGAACTCTAAGGACTGCTCTGTGTACGCGTTCATGAACGCGTTCACATAAGCCATGCGAAAACTTCCAACTTCCGTATCTTGAAGTTTTCGGTCTAGACATAATTAGTTCTCGGACTTGTCGTGTCTTGGCCCATGGAATTCAACAACTTAATCCAAGCGATGTTCAAACTAAGTATTTGGACCAGAAGTCGCAAAACGATGTCCAAACAAGCATTGGACCAGAAGTCGCGAACCTTCGAACAAGGTTGAGTCTTCTTTAACTTTTGGCTTAGTCCAAAGTTCTTAGAAGATTGAGAATGGGTATTCAAGCTATGGACTTTCCTAGTTTCGGAACTTGCTTGAGCCCTACTCAAGGTTGCTTAAACTTTAAGCAAAGCCTCCCTTGGTGATCACTATAAATAGACGACCTTCTGCAAGATACAATCTCAATCCTCTACACATCTGTGTATCCTTGCATAAAGGTTGGTCGTCATCTCGAAGTCCTTTTGGACTACGACTATTGAAAACTTCACTTGAGGATCGTGAAGCACAGGTCGGAAGTCAAATTCCATCCTCTATCTTGGGTCGATTGAATTCTTTCAATCTTATCACGACCAAGATTTGATAGAAACTTCGTAAGGTAGATCTTGTATCGTAAACCCTAGAAGTTCCCAAACGCAAATTCACGAACTAGGTTTCATACTAAGTTCGTCACGCGTTCGGAGGTAAAGTTGTTTAGGCTAGATCGATAAGCCCTATTCAATATATCGATTTCCATTAACCTTGACTGTAAGTCTAAAGGAAATCACAATCCTATTCTCGTTTAATTACTTGGATACTTTTAGGCGTCCTGTTAGAGGCAGGGTAGCGCTAGTCTTCACGAAGGGAAGTGGAGCAACTCCTAGGCCTGTAAAGGACGTCAGCTAGGGGAATCAAGTACGTAGGCTACTGCGGGAGCCAAGAGACGTAGGAGCACATTGGTAGCTGAATTGCTTGTAGGGTGAATTCAGTCTCGATACAGTCCAGTCCGAAGTCTGAGAGTAGGCTAGCGTTTGTATACCGTTCATACTAAGGGTGTTCACATCTGGACGAGGTTCCGGGGTTTTTCTGCTAGGTTTGCAGTTTTGCATTACTTTTCCCTTCCGCATATTGTCTCTGATCTATATAATAGAAGTAATTGCAAGTTTGTTGATTCATAATCTTTGCGTGAATCCGTCTCTATTGAGATCTACGAGAACTACGTTCTTGTTAGGGTTCGGCTCTCTGAACTATACTCAAGGTCCGGTTCAAACAACCATAATCAACTAGGTTCACGAAAACTAAAAGTTGGTGGTGTATCTCGGCATCCCCACTTTTTCACCTCTGTAGGAAAGTCCACATTGTAAGTCTTCTTGTTCCCATTTTGTCTGTGAAAGGAATCATGACACAATTCGTTTTACTCAATCTCGTAAGAAATCATGTAGTACACAATCTCATACTGTGTCCTATCAAGCAAGGTCTGCCACATAAATATAGTAGTGTCATAAAATGTTGTTGTTGTAAACTAGGATATTTATGATAATATTTCTTAATAATAATATTAATAGTAATAAAATCTTTATGATGATTCTTGGGTATTTCATTATTAATGCATATAAGTGAGACTTTGAAATAAATAGATTCGAAAATCTTTTTGAAGTCTATGTTTCAGAAATTGCCTTCTTGAAATATATATATATAAACTTAATGTATTTCCAAAAATAAAAATAAAAATTTTATATAAAGGCAAGTCCCAAGTCTCATAATTTCAAAACTCTTCTTCTTTTCTTCAAAATCACCTGACTTGTACTATGACAAAGAATCTGGATGATTGTGATCCTGTCAAAAGGAGTTTCGGACTAGTTTACTCTCGAAAGAAGAAGAAGGACTCTTCAGTAGACAGTCAAACCGAAACATGCAATCTGTCTACATGCTATGGGGAGTTTGAGCATAATCCTGCTGGTTCTTCTATCGATTGAGTAATGTTACAACAGAATCTGACATTCTAAAAGATAAGTTTGTCTCACCTGTCGACGTCAGAGGATAACTATTTGAAGAGATGATTAGTACTCAAGGAAAAATTTTCTTTCTCAAAGAAAAACCCGCTGCTGCAAAAGAGATGCTTGATCAGATCTATTCCTTGAAAAATCATGATCACAAATCCCATAGGTCTTCCAATGAGATTGTTGAAAGTGATGAATCCAGTCTCTGATAAACTGTTCCCTATTTTCGATAATTCAAGAAGGTTGTAAGATGCTTATGCAATATTCTAAGAACTACCCATGTTATTCGAAACTATTTTGAAATAAAATAATAATTGGTAGGGCATTGTCTGGTCAAACCCACTAGCGTTGGTATGTCAAGTTGGTTGTCAGTTTTAGGTGTCAAAACACAATTCTTGATTTAGCCTACTAGAGTTTAGATTTCGGAATTGGGATATAGACTAAGTAGTAGAGACCTTGAAGACGAAGACTGTGAAGACAAAGAAGACATCATTTATTCTTCATCGACAAAAGGTTAGTAGGAGTTATGACTTTTATGGAAATTATTCTATTCTACTTTCTCTATCTTTCGAAATAGTCGGCTACTTTAGTAGTGATATTAATAGCGATTGAGATCGTGTTCTTGTCTACATGACCATGTGTTATGTTGGTATTTGTTCCCACAAATACTAAGTTTACAAGAATACATGAGATAGATTCGATACCATTTGTCCATTGCAATGGTTTGCTTGTAAATCACTTGTTGGATATGGGTGAATCTAAAGGAGTACTCTTGAGCAAGAGTCCAGTGGATTATAGCTGAGGGCGTCTAACACGTCTAAGTACTGGTTCAGCCCAGAACTTCCAGCGGATCCAAGTTAAACCTTAATCTGAATGACGACGGTTCCCGAACCGTTCGTGAACAGTGACTTAGGAAAAACTCCTGAGTTCCAAAGTATCAATTTGTACGCGTACTTTACGTGAACCTCGGATTCGATGCTTTTGGTTGTAATTCAGATGGACGGTTTGCGAACCGTCCAAAGTGAATATTCTCTGGAATTTTTCACTCGGGTTAAACTCTGACTCCTTATCTCTTAGTTGGACTTGGTTATCACGAAAATATATTTTGTGGTCCATCTAACGATTCTCAATGTGTCAATATGATAAAGATTATCTCTGGTCTGTTGGATATCAATCTTGAAGTGTTTATGAGCTAATAAAACACTTGGCAGATAAATGATAAAAGATTTCCAATTGAGATAAATCTAGGTTTCTTGGTTTGCAAGTTAGGGTTTCCTAAACTTGTGGAACAAGTAACTAGTTGCTTTATTCCAAAGCAACCTATCTTGTTGAGTGCTATAAATAGAGGTGTCTAAGGATGAAAACCGCAAGCATCAAGCATACGTGAAGATTCCTCTGTGGAATTGATCGTAAAACTCTTTTTACTTCGGTGAATGATTGTTGTGGTATAGTCATCCTCTATTAGGTAGCAGTTCCTCTTGGGATTTACCTACGACTACAAAGACTTCTTTTGAGAGTTGGGAAGCACATGTAGGAGATTGAGACCTTAGTGGTTGATATCGGAGTAACCTGTAACCTTGGTAACCTGATTACGTTCTTGTCTATTCTGCGGTCCTTCTTCTGATATAAGGCCATTCAAGAACTGATACGTTACACACAGGGTTGAAAGGAAGCAACGCACAGCTGCACTCGGTATTGTAAGACCTAGTTAGCTCCAGTTGTATAAGTTTCTTAAGTGATTGTTTTTACAACTGAGGTAGAGACAAGTTGGGCATAGTTTACTCGGTTTACTTGTCAGCCCCCGCTTGTAAGTAGATTTCCGTATGATCTGGAGAAATCCGAAGGAAGTCACTTTGTGTATGTCAAACTGATAGAGGACAGTTCAAACATACATTTGATAATTGAGGTTGCAAAGCCGGAATTATTGACACAGGCCTTTAACAGCGGTTAAAGCAACTCCTTGGCCTGTGACGGACGTCAGCTAGGGGAATCAAGTGCGTGACGATCTGTGGGGGATCTAGAGACGTAAGGAGTGCGACAGTAGCCAGTTCGCTTGGAGGGTTGGAATTGGTCTCTGCTACATCCCAGACCGAAGTCTTATAGTAGGCTAGTGTTTGTAGACAGTTTGTACTGTGCGGTGTTCAATCTGGACGAGGTCCCGAGGTTTTTCTACAGGTTGTAGTTTCCTCGTTAAAAAAATCTCTGGTGTCTTGTGTGCTTTACTTTCCGCATTATATTCTCTGATTATATAATTAAAGCAAACACAAGAAGTACGTTATTATAAACCTGATCGTTGTCCTCAATCCATCCCTTGGATTTACCAAGACCTTGTCTTGCGTTGGACTGATCCTTGTGATCCAAACTAAGGTTAACGGATCTGGATATTGATTTTTGAGATCGTCCAGATCTGTTCATAAGTCTCACGAGCCCAAACGAAAAGTTGGTTGTATTTCGGTACCCCTGCTTTTTCAGTTGGTATCAG
>JAJJMA010019429.1:0-10962 GCA_023529015.1 Papaver nudicaule | reverse complement strand
GGTCTGGCCTGCTGAGAAGGAATATGCCAAGGATGAGAATGGCAAATTTCTCAGGAATGCTGACATGAGCTATGTCAAAATTCCAACTTCTACTTCTGGGACAAAAAGAAGTCGAGGAGCGACTGATGACTCGACTCAGGTAACAAACACCTTCTCTTGTCTTTATATATATATATTTGCCTCTGTTTGTTGCATGAGTTGAAGTGACACGAGCGAAACTCGACTTGCAGCTCCCAAAGAAAAGACTTACTGTTGCAGAACGAGAGGAAAGAATTCGTCAACTTGCCTCGGCGAAGCTTCTGGATCCCAATGCTTCTTCTAAGTCTACTAAAGAGACAAATCCTAGTAAAGAAGAACCTGAGAAGATCGCCGATCGAACTGTAGATGATTCAAATATGCTCGTCGATCAATCAGCTAAGGATGGGTCGCCCAAGCCCCTTGAGGTTGAGATGCCCATGGGGCTCCCTGAGACCAATACTCAAGAGATGAATCAAGACCATGAGGAAACCCTATTGTCAATGAGCATCTCAGCCAGGATATGGATATGCTCGACATTTCTGGTAATCAAGACACCAACAAACCAACTTCTCAGGATCATCAAAGACTAGATTCGACTCGCTCGACTCCCCCTATTTCAGCTCTTAAACCACATCTTTCCGGCTTAATCGCTCTTGACAGGTTGCCTCGGCATCCTTCAACTCCTCAACCTTCTAAGGGTCCTGGAAAAGTGCAGGTTGACGCATCGAACATGCTCGCCGAAGCCGTTGACAAGCTTAGTGTGGATGATGATTGCCCAGACCCTGAATATTTTGAAGTATTGGCACAGTACAGTCGCCCAGGGTTTGTTCATCACCCGGACTTTCACAAAGCTGCTCCCGTTATCTCCTATCAAGAACACTTCAATCTTCTCAACATGGTATGCATCATTTAATCCCTACACCATCTTAATTGTGATTTCATACTCATGCTTATAATTTATAATTTCAGAACTTTCATCATGGCCTGAGTCTTGCCTCGGCTAACGAGGGTCTTGGACGAGAAGTTATTAACCTTGGGAATGAGATCAGCCAGTTAAAACACGATTCTTCAGTTCAGAGAAAAGAAATTGAAAGACTGAAAGGCATGTTCCTGGAACGAAGTCTGAAAATAACATCCCAACAAAGTAAGTTATTTTTAAATTATTTTTGTTATATTATAGCAACATTTAGCTTTTCCTCCGCCAACCCTTAGATTTCCTGCTTTCCAAGGTTGCCATTCCTCTGATGACGATAGGCTTAGCGAGCTGAATCCGAAATCGAGAGACTTAGTAAAAGCAACTTTAAGCAATGTAGCCAACTATTCAATTTTCATAAGGAACTTAAATGGTGTCGCCAAGAAATGAATCAAGACAATGATATTATACGAAACCTTTGTAATACTTATCAAGCCACTCGATCGGAATTAGGCTGGATGACTAGCCAGCGTGACGATGCACTTCGCCGAGAAGAATTAGCTATTGCCGCCAAAAAGGAAGCCGAGGTTGGACATATGCGAGCCTCTACCCTTTGGCGAGAAGAGAAATCTAGGGTCGATGATCTAGCTTCCAGGGTCATTCACTTAAGTACTGAAAAAGAAACCGCCGAATTCCAAATTCAACACTGGAAGGATGCCGCGGCGAGACATGAATCTTTGGCGATCGATCTATACAAACAATGCTCTACCCAACAACGTCAAATAAACCAAATGTTAGGTCCGTGCTCCGATAAAAATTTTGAATTTCATATGGCCCAGTTTAGAGATGCTCAAGAGGGTACGCGAACCTATGTCCGCGACTTGGAAGGTAGTTTTATAGGGTATACCCGCAACAGTTTTTTTTTACATTTATTCTCTCCCTTTGTTTTTCTGACAATGGTTTCTCCTCTCTTTGCCTCAGCTCAAATTCAAAGCTTGAGAAAGGAGGTAGAGAACCATAAGGAAGTCATCCAAGGCTACAAGGAATGTGAAGAAAAGATCATCGAGCTTACTGACAAGCTCAAGGAGCATGAATCTTGTCCTGACAAGATGAAGGAACTGTCTTTGAAACTTAAAGATCATGACTCATGTGCTGGCAAACTTGAAGAATTGAATAAACAGCTTCTCGATCATGGATCTTGTGCCGGCAAGATTCAAGAGCTCGAGGATGTCCGTGACCGTCTTCAGATAGAGATCGTCGAAGCTAAAGATGATATTCAGGACTTGGAGAAGCAACTTGATGAGGATGTCATTAGTGCTACCTTTATTAGTGCTCAAAATTTCGCCTACAAGTTCTGCCCTGAACATAACTTAGAGGTTCCTGTACCGTCGACCAACTCCCGAGCAACTCGCCGAACAATCCCAGAAGGAGAGCGAGTTGCAGGAAGAAGAAGTCGCCGAAGAAGAAGAGGAAGAAGAAATAGAGGAAGACGAAAGAGAGGAAGAAGAAGAAGGGGAAGAGGAAAGAGAAAAAGAAGAAAGGGAGGAAAATCGAGAGGAGAACAAAGAAGAAAATAAGCCTGACGAGATTAGGGCAGTAAATGAAGAAGAGAAAAACATCGGCGGTGGTGGGCAGGTTTTGTCTTTATCCTTATAAGATGATTCAACTCCTGTGCTGAGGTGTCCAGTCCCTTTGCAGATCCCAGGTGCTGAAGCAAAAGGAAATGAAGTGCCACCTTTGTAGTTTTCATCCTCTTTTTGTATTCCTGCTATTTTCCTTTGCTCTTTTTTTTTTTTGTAATGAACAATATTTCCATCTTTTAAGTATTATCCTGAAAATATGGTTTTTGTGCTTTTCGTCATCTGTTATCGGTGTGCGATTTTCCTTTGCTAATTTGGCGTGTCCATTTCACGTTTGTCTTCAAAGACTTAACTTGCCATTGAGTGAAGTCATGTGCTTGTACCGCCAACAATTTCATGCAGAGCCTAGGTTAACACCCCAGCCGTAACCATTACTTGTGCCCGTCGGCGATCTAATATAAGTTGTTTGGGTCGCCCAGTAGGCTTATTGCACTGTAGCTTTCGCCAGAGGTGATGTTACTGTGTAGGCTAATTAGCACAACGGCTATCGCCGATGTGATGCTACAATATAAGGTCTTAGTTGCCAAACACTTACAGATCAACAAGTAACACGACTGGCCTTACAGCTAATCCTGGGTCGGTCTTACCATTACAAGGAGGTTATTCACTCAATGAAGCAAGTAAGCTTTCATGTCTTCTGAGCAAGAGGCCTTAGCTCTAGCTAATTTTATTAATTTGGGCATTATGCCTTTAAAGATGGCGCTTGGCCTTAGTACCTGATCAGGATATTTATGTGGCTTTTATTGCCTTGTAATTATTGGGCATTTTTGCGTCAGTAGGTGGCTTTGTAGCCTGATAATGGGCATTTTTGCCTCAGCATATTTTGCTCTTATAACTTTAGCGAAGCCTTTAGGCTTTAGACATCACCGTGGTTAGAATACCCAGTGAAAAATGTAAGTGACATTGTGACTTGTTAACGGGGTTCGGCGCATGGTAGCAATCCTACGTCCCCGGATCTTATTCGCTGTTGTTTTACATAAGCTAATAAGATTTCTTGGGTATTATGCCCGCCCAAGACTTCGGATTTTACATTGTTCCTTCTACGGATAGTACTTTTTAATGAACTTGGCGTTCCAAGGATGCTCTAGCTCCACGTCGTGCTCATCAATCAGCACATATGCTCCACTTCCAGCTGGTCTTTTGATAATATAAGGACCTTCCCATACTGGTTCCAACTTTCTACATCCCTTTCGCTGAGATGGGGGAATTTCTCGAAGCACCAACTCGCCAGGCTGATATTCTCTAGGGATCACTCGCTTATTGTACTCTATAGATAGTCGGCGATGATAATTTTCTATATGCGTAAGAGCGATCAACCGTTGTTCTTCTAAATCATCCAGCTTGGCCAGAATCAAGTCAGTATTTAGATTCTTTTCCCATGCCTCATGCTTTGTAGTTGGTAGGATTACTTCAGATGGGAGTACTGCTTCAGCACCAAGAGTAGGAAAGGATATGCTCCAGTTGCTTCTCGGACCGTAGTCCTGTAAGACCAAAGAACATTGTGTAAATGCTCACACCATGCTTTTTTATGCTTCTCCACCCTTTTCTTCAATCCCATTCCAATAGTCTTATTGGTGGCTTCCACTTGCCCATTACTCTGAGGGTATAATGGGGTTGATTTTCCCAGCTTGACGTTGTAAGTAGCGAGTAGCTTTCTAATGTATCCCCAACAAGTTCCTTTCCATTATCAGTACATATCTCCGCCGGTACACCAAATATGCAAAATATATTCTCCCAAATAAATGTGAATACTTCCTGTCCTATCTTCTTCTTGATAGCTTTGGCTTCACACCACTTGGTGAAATAATCTGTCGCCACGATGATGTATTTCCATTGCCCTGAGCCTGTAGTTAATGGTCCAATGATGTCAATGCCCCACTTGGCGAAGGGCCATGGACTCAACACTGAATTTAATGATGTCGCGGGTGCTTTGATTCTTCTTCCATACAACTGGCATGGCTTGCATCGCTGAACATATTCTTTCGCATCCCTATTCATCCAGGGCCAATAGTATCCTTGCATTCTTACTTTTAATGCTAGAGCTCTTTGGCCACTGTGATTTCCACAATCTCCTTCATGGATTGCTTCTAATAATTTCTTGCCTTCTTCTCTTGATACACAACGCATCAATGGCCCAGAGAATGAACGTCGATATAGAATTCCGTCTCGAAGCTCATAGTTCGCCGATCTACTAATGACTTGATGAGCTAAAATTTGTTTTCCTGGCAACGTAAGGCGGTCCAAATAATACCGTATCGGTGTTCTCCAATCTGTCTCCGCTGATTCCTCTGTGCTTGTTGCCAATACCTCTCTTTGTTCTCGTTCTTAAACCGATGATTGCTTCACTCTTTCAATGGCTATTGAAGGGATATCAGGATTTGTCATCATTGAGGAGATGAAGGCCAAAGCATCGGCGTGCCTATTATCCTTTCTGCAGATGTGGCGAAACTTGATACCTGAGATCCTCTGGGCATACTCCCTAGCAAGTTTTAGGTACTTCTGCAGAGACGGGTCTGCTGTCTGGTATCGTCCAGAGATTTGTCGAATCACTAGCTGAGAGTCGCTTGTTAACCTAACATCGTTAATGCCCATTTCGATGAGTATTCGCATGGCGTAAATAACCGCTTCATATTCTGCCTCATTATTTGTCGCCGGGAATTCCAGCCTCAGTGAATGTACTATCCTTGCTCCCTTCGGCGAGGTTAGGACAATTCATATTCCTTTTCCTTCTCTATTTGACGAACCGTCTACATAAACTTCCCAGCTGTTAGGACTGCATTTCAATAGATCTGGCATTTCATTTTCTCGCTCATCCAAGGAGAATGGGATTTCTTCTATCTCTTCTTCTTCATCAATTGGGAAGTCGGCGAGGAAGTCCGCAATGACTTGGGACCGTTGTGATGTACGTATTTCATACTGAACGCCAAATTGCTCGATTTGCTGATTCCATTTGGCGATTCACCCTACTCTTTGAGAGCTGTGCAGAATGGATTCTATTGGAGTCTTGGTTAGAAGAACAATGGGATGAGAGTGAAAGTATGGGCGTAATCTCTGGGATGCAAATACCAGCGCCAAGATCAGTTGTTCGATTTTGGTATAATTCTTTTCTGCCCCTTGCAATGTTCTGCTAATATAATAGATAGGCGTCTCTCCGCCCTTGGTTCTTACAAACACAACGCTAATGGCGAAGGGTGTTGCGGCGAGATAGACCCTGAGTTCTTCGCCGTGCTCGGGTGGCTGAATCGCTGTAAGAGTGGCGAGATACTTTTTAATACCCTGAAAGGCAGCTTCATGTGCCTCAGTCCAGTTGAACTTTTCTCCTTTCTTCAGTGTCTGGAAGAACAATTTGCACTTATCAGAAAATCTGGAGATCAATCTATTAAGCGATGCCAAAGTTCCATTGAGTCGCATGACATCCTTTACTGTTACCGGGGAAGGCATCTCTATAATTGCCTTAATCTTGGCCTGATCAGCTTCTACACCTTTCTTAGTGACAACATACCCCAAGAATTTTCCCGAGGTTACACCAAAAACGCATTTCGCCGGATTGATTTTTAGTTTAGTAATACGCATGTGATTAAATATTTCTCTGAGGTCTTCCACATGAGTTTGTTTCTTCTTGCTCTTGACAAGCATGTCGTCGACGTACACCTCCATTATCTTTTCTATCACTTTTCGAACATCTTCTGCGCCATTTCTTGGTAAGTAGCACCGACGTTCTTCAACCCGAAGGGCATTCGGGTGTAACAAAACAATCCTTTGGTGGAAATGAAAGCTGCGTGCTTCTAATCTTCCTCCGCCAAGGGTATTTGGTTATACCCTGAGTAACCATCCATGAATGATAGCAACTCATGACCTGAGGTAGCATCCACTGTTTGGTCAATACTTGGTAGCGGAAAGCTGTTCTTTGGACATGCCCTATTAAGGTCGCTGAAATCGATGCAGATCCGCACTCCCTTGTTCTTCTTTGGTACTACTACCATATTGGCTATCCATTGAGGATATTGTACTGGCCTTATGATACCCGACACCCTCATCTTGTCAATTTCTGCCTCCACTGCTTCTTTGTAGGCTGGAGCCAATTTCCTTATCCTTTGCTTGAAAGTCCTGATCTTTGGATCGATGTCCAACTTGTGACATGCTATCGCCGGGTCAATGCCTGACATTTCATTCATGCCCCAAGCGAAGATATCAACATATTCTTTGAGTAATGCCTGCAACTTCGTCGAATCGTCTTTATTTAACAAAGTTCCAATTTTTACCATTTTTGGATCACCCTCTTCGCCGATATTTATATCTCTAGTAGGTTCCACCGCCGCAAAATGTAATTCTGGCTCTCCCATCGGCGATGGCTCCTTTGATTGCTATAAGGTCTTCCCTTCAGACTTCGCCGAGTCCTCTACCGAGTTTACTGAATGCACATATGTTGATGGGTCGGCGATGAAGTTTTGAATCTCTTGCTCCTTAAGAGCTTCCTTGCCTTGCTTCCTTTTCTCTACAATCTTTGCTTTTCTATTCTCTCGCATTCATACATCCGCTGAATTGCAAGCTTTCGCTACTGCCAAATCTCCTACATACTCGACAACTCCCATAGGTGTTGGAAATCTTAGACGTTGATGGTAAGTAGAGGGTACCCCTTTTAGACTATGAAGCCATGGTCTTCCGAGGATTGCAGCATACGGCGAGTCAACATCCACAATGCAGAGAGTAGTATTCAAGAAATACTCATCACAGATCATGATCTTAAATTCAATTTCACCTTTAGGCTTAGAAGCAATGCCATTAAACCCATAAATGTTGTAAGAGGATACGGTCGGCGAGGGAATTTCATCATCCTTTGCTCTCATTGCCTCATAAGCAGTTTTCAAGAGAATGTCCACATAGCTACCTGGATCAATAAGCAATTTAGGCAATCTAAATTTTCCCATTTGAATAGTGAGGACTAGAGGGTTGTTGTGATTCCTTCCTTCCGGCGGTATCTCATCAGCGGAGAAACCTACACAAGCCTTCATCCATTCTTGCAGAGGTTCTTGCTTAGCAGCGACACTACAAATCTCATTTCCCATTCTATCCCGCTTGTGCACTCGGGAAGACATTATCATGGAAATCATCCCGGGTGATCTTTGAATGCACAATGGAGAAGCAGTCCAATTCCAACAAGTCTCGCTCAACCTTTACCTCGTACACATTTGGAGTATGAGCTGGGATGGCTTGAATTGGCTGAACCATGACAGGAGGCGGCGGTGGCAATTCTAGGAATTCCTGAAATTTCCCCAAGCGGATGAATATGTGGACTTCTTGCTGTACGCCGGTGCAGTCTCAGTTGTATGGCCGTGGAATTGGTGGAATTGACAAAAGGAATTGGTGTTGGTCGGCGGGGCTCTGGGATTTCCTCTATTGTAAGGATAGCGAATGTCATCTCTGCAGTTTGAGTTCTCAATTTGTCCAAATGCATCAGTATAAGAGACACGTAACTTGGGTAAGGTAGCGTCTTGGAAATGTTGTTGGTTGCCTCTGCCGAATTCTGTTATCCCCATTATATCTTCTATCGCCATTCCCATTTCGCCGATTATCTCTTCCTCCTCGACCATAGTTTCCTCCTCATCTTGTCTATCTCTTCCATCATAGTTCTCTCGCTTCTGCGAATTCCAATGATGCTCGGCGGTAACTTGTTGTTGCTGCTTCGCTACCTCAGGTACCACCATCGCCGAAGAAGAAATTTGCGCCAACCTTTGATGTTCTGCCTTCTTCCATTCTTTTCTAATTTTTTTCCTGCTCCTCCGGAGAATAATTATTGATCGAATGTATTTGCTTCACTCTTTCTTTCTTTAAGCGAAGCTCTTCTTCTCGGATTTCTTCATAATTTATCCATCCATCCTGCATTGCCCCTCAAAGTCTTCATATCCTTTGGCGCCTCCCAGAATAATTTTTGGTACATTGGGTCTTATGTCTCCAAAGCGCTAATAAATGATCTGATCTTCTCTTTATCTGATACCGCTGATCCCACTTCGCTGCTATACTTTCTACATCTTTTAATAAAGCTTTTGTAGGTCTTAGAGGGTCTTATCTTGATATTGAATAATCTTTCCACGCCAGGTCGGCTTCTATTGTTCTGAATAAATGCGCGTAAGAATTTGCTCTCTAATTTCTCAAAAGATTTAATTTTTCCTTCCTCCAACCAATCAAACCAAGCTAAGGCTTCATCTTTGAGCGTAGCGGGAAACGCCATACACATTATGGGATCTGATCCTACCCATGCCGCCAAGTCTCGCTTGTAACTTCTCGAATGTTGTGCATGATCTCCAGTTCCATCAAAGGTGGACATGAATTTGGGCATAGAAAACCTGGTGGACACATACCCATATGTAATACAATCATGGAAGGGTGTTTTCTGCGCTTCTGAAAGTGATACCTTGTATTTCGACTCCTTTGAAGATCCGCTTAAAGCTGCCACTTTGGTTTTTAACCGGCGAAGCTCTCTCTTCATGCCCTTGTCTACCTTATGCCGCCGTCTTGAATCACTGCATTCCTTGCTATCTCTTCTAGACACATCCTTCCTTCTACCCCTCTCATCGTATTTCGCCGATGAATCTGAGACTTCCATTGTGCTAGTTCCACTTTTTTCTGATCTGCGTGTTGTATGTGAATGGGATGCATGGTTCCTGTTTTGTGTCGTTTTCCTGCTTTCTGCCATCAATTCTCTATAGCTTTGAAGTACAGTTTCTATCTGCAACTGCATTTGCCTCTGCATTTGATCTGCTTGCTCATTATTAGCCTCAAGTATTTGTTTCAGCAGAGTTTCTGTAGTATTTTTGGACCCTGTGTTATCTGCTACTACCACTGGGCGAGTTATAATGGCGCCTGGTACTATCATCGCATCATTTCCACTGGCAGCCTGTGGGATATCCCCTGCCGTAATAGGTTCAACAACTACTGTCGGTGCTTCTTCTGCTACATGGAGTGTTTCGCCGTCGGCTGGGATATTAGTTGCTGCTATGCCTCTTGCATTAATGTTCTGAGCTGCTCCCACATCATTTGATGATTCGGCGATGGCTCTCTGAATGACTCTTTCACCATCAACATGCTCGCCGTAAGCATTTGCCTCTATTTCACTACTGACCCTTAGTAGTAATGCATTAGGCTCAGGTGTTCTTTCTGCGTTCTCCAAGTGAGGAATGTCTTCCATGTAAACTTCCTCTTGGCGTGATACTCGCTGTACTGGTGGTCGCCGAGATGAACTTGCCAAAAAGGTATCTGCTAGACCAACTGATTCTACACCCCTGCTTCTGGTGTTGTGGCGACTACTAGGAAACATCATCAGTGTAGGCAGGATTGGATATCGTACGTGGAGGCCTTCCCGCCGGGGCTTTACTGCTTCTTCCTCTAGGACCCATTCGCCGAAGGCTTGTAAAAGAAGACAAACACACTTCCTGACAGTATTGCTCTGTTAGTACTGTGGGTAAATGCCAAATAAGTTAGTTGGATTGCTTTTTCAGAATGTTGATGAATGAAAGACAAAAATGGCAGCTTTAAATCACATGTTGTGCAGACAATAATCTAATCATGACAAGATTTGCAAAAACACCTCTGGTGATTATGATTTTTCGATCAAAACGACCGTACGACGATTATTTTGAAAGAACTTGAATATAGTTTCCTCTAAGACCCTGAGATTCATACTAACTCGTCGGAAAAGGATACCAATCTGCCTAAAATATATATCTATATTACTCTCAAACAAATCACTAGTAGCGTGCTTTCCTACAGTCGGACCATAGTCATAACAAAAATAGCATTTTTTTATGCAAACAGGCTACTGCTCTACTATCCAGGTGATACAGGTGAAATATGTGATTAATCGTCAAAATAGGCGAGTAATCTTTCAATTTAGCGAAAATGATAACTAATCATAGCATGGTTACCAAAAATAGCAAAAATATCCTAAGTTTCTAGGCAGCAGGATACTAAAAATAGAATGACTTTCTCAATCTCAGCCATATTCGTCAAGAAAACATCATAACAGACCACAATATATACTATACATAGCAAATCAAGAAGAAAAACAAAGTGCATATTTGAACAACGAGTTTAATGCCTCTATGTAGAAATAACAGAGAAGTAACAATACTACCGGCGAGAAAATCATACCACATATAAAAACAACATATGATAATCTCAACAAATCATTATGAAAAACAATGAAAAAAAAAGTGCATACCTCTTCTAGCGCCAAAATGTAACAGTCTAAAACCCCAAGGGACAGATCTTAGACAGTACACCCAAATATCTTACAACATCCAAACATAGAATCATTCCTAACATGCATCTAACCAATCATAAATTGATAATAAGGAGATAAGGGTTAGAGATACTTGACAAGAGGTTTTACTT
>JAJJMA010019409.1:0-31601 GCA_023529015.1 Papaver nudicaule | reverse complement strand
TTTTTTTAAGTGGGGTCAGAAACTCTAAGAATTGAGAGAACTCCCTACTTTTAATCTCAGCTAAGTAAAACATTCTGAAATTATAGGGTTTAATGGTATCTATATATTTGGGCACCTTTTCTGTTTTGGGGCTATTTCGTATCTCGTTGTACCATGAGGATGAAACTTGATTATAGACGTCGTTTGACAATTATCATCTTTCGGTGCATCCGCATCGGAATAATTGGATATACGCTGATAGATGCTGCTATAAAGTGGCATTTTCCGTGATCATCATTGTTCAATGCCTGCCTGGGCATAGAAGATAATTGAACCGTACACACTACTTATCATAATACTTTCCCATGTAAATGAAGGTGAAGGCTAGTTAATGTCAGACCACTTTGATGTTGATAACAGAATAGCTGAAATTATCTTTGCTTGATTCTGAATAAGGTGATGTGTAGTATGTGAAAGTGAAACGATGTGGCTGTTTTATATAGTATGAGAAGCCAAACGCTGTGTCTCATAAGAATTCGTTCAATCGTTGCATGTCTCTTACTTGTGCAACCACCTCTTGAAAAGTTTGCAAGGTTATACCCATCTGTCTCTCTATATCCAAGTGAAATCTTTGTGTTACCTGTTGAGCCATTTTGAATCCTCAAACCTGTCTATTCTTGCCATGCCAATAAGTGATTGTGCAAGCGGAGGACTGTAGATACCCCTTTTGGACCAAGGGTAAAACAGTCACTCTCTCAACCGGATGGCTCGAAGAGAGCCGCTGATGTGATTATCGGCGCGCTTGGCACGACTGAGGAGAACAATTCCGGTGAGCGCGCAGGGGCTTCGGCATCAAAGCTTGGGAGTAGGGAACCACAGCTCCACGGGAATATCGGGTTGCCCGGCGGATGCAAGCCGCAGCTATTGGAAAAGCTTGACTGCTGAAGGCACGTGCTACTGACAGCATGACAGTGTCCCCTGAAAAAGTCAGGGACTGACGTTAGCAGTCGTCCTGTGAGGAGTACGTGTACGGCAATCAATAGGGAATATTTCCAGATCTGGTTTGGGATAACACGTGTCGTTATCTCAAGGGTTGACTATGCATATAAATAGTCTCCCAGTAGCCATATTTAGCGATTCAGTTATTACCTTTTGAAAAGATCATCATGTACTATTTTCTAGAGCAGAGTCTGTACCCTCTGACTTCTCTGACTTAATACAAATGGCGACTTCACAGGTCTCTGACTCATAGACTCTAGTACGGGTTTTACGACATGGCCGCTGAAAAACAGTCCGGTGGGAGTGACCTTCCAGCGGATGATACCGGAGCAACCCTAGGATTAATCGGTTACAGCAGAAGACAACCCGTTGCGTCATCAAGTGTAGCCGCGAACCAAACATCGAATGCAAGAACTTCTAATGCGACCTTAGAGACGGGGATACAGGCGACTGACAATGAGATAGAGAGACAAATCACTCCGGTCGTCCAGCCAGCTCAGCAGGACGAGCACTCCCAGGAGGATCCGCGGACAACTGAACGTGAGCAGATACTGGCCTCTCTTCACGAAGGGGATGTGCGCAGAAAAGCACTGGTGACCAGACTAGCGCAAATTACTGCAAGCAGCCCTGGTGAGGACACTGACGAAGAAGAGGAAGAAACTGACATAGGCAAACACATATCTCCGAAGAGATTCGGTACTTCTGGCGCAATAGACCAACGACATCCCCGTGGCTTCACGCAAGGATCCAGGGAAGGGTCCGGAGGAGCTCAAGAACCGGCTTCAGGCCTCTTCCTCAGTGAGGGCATGGATGAAAAGCTCACCAAATACATGGAGAGGAACTTTGGCTTGCACGCACAAGCAAACGCTTACGCAATACACTCCCCTTTCCCTAAAGCACTAGTGGATAAGCCCATGCCACCTCTATGGAAAAGTCCGAAGTATCGACTATTTGATGGAACGGGCAACGCCACCGAGCACATGCATCGATTTACTATGGCGTTGAACGAATCTGCTTCTAAAGAACATGTATGCCTCAAGGAATTTGGAAAATCACTAACCGGCGACGCGTTCTATCACGCTCAAGCCGAATAACATTCATTCTTGGGAAGAGTTACAGCAAGTGTTCATGCAGAAGTTTTACTCTAAGCCGGTAACAATGTCCTTGTCTTCCCTGTGCACCCTGCAATTCAAAGAAACGGATGATATGCGGACATCTGTCTAGCAGTTTAGAGCAGCATACCTAAGATGCCCCACAAAAATATCGGAGAAGGATTTAGTCGGCATGTGTATAGCGCTCTTACCGTTGGATTACCACCTAATTTTCCAGAATGGACGCTTGGAAACCTTGGCCGACTTGGAAGAAGCCGCAAGCCGCGCTGATGTACATCGGAAAAGCATGCAGATAGCTGCGAAGCAATTTTCTCATTCCATTGCCTACGTTAAAGATGATGTACCCCAGCGGAAAAGATCCGCCTGACCGAGCGAAGATAACCGCCAGCATAAGAATTTCGACAATGATAGAGAAGAACCACCGGAGTATCCCTGTAGCATAGACACAGTAGCTGAGCTTTTAACTGAATGGGTAAAGACGGGGGAAATGCAACTTCCCCTTGCCCACGGGAACCGTCTGAGCAAGACAAGCAACACATGCGGTATTGCATGTTTCACAGACGTATAGATCACCCAACCAAGGATTGCCGCACTCTCAAATGGAGATTTCACAGACGACTTCGATGAGGAGACATCGAGATCGAAGGCGGAAAGATTAGACAAGAGCCGTTCAAGACACATCAAGTGGCTATGATCAGCCATGACCCAAAGACGGAAGAGCGATAGCCATTGGTCCAGGAAAAGAAAATCATGGACGCACCTAAGCCTGATAGACAGCGCAAGGCTAGCAGGTACTGTCAATATCACCGGACTTGGTCTCATAGTACCAGCGAGTGACGTGTCATGCGGATCCTGCTTGCCAAGAAAACCAAGAAGGCAGTCGCTCAGGACAGACATATTGTGGCGTCCGCAGTACAACATAGTCCCGCAGAGACGGTTACTCAACGCAAGAAAATTCCTCCCAAAAGGAAGCATTACGGCTGGTACCATCAATCCGAGAGCCACACAGCCGAACAATGTCGAGCCTTACGAAGAGACATTGAAGAAAAAGAACAAATCGACATGCGGCATCAGGTGGCAACTGCGGAATATCAAAATTCAAACACGGAGGAGGTTACAGACCAAGATTCAGCATATAACACAGACTATATAGCAGCAGCGGTGGAACAAAAGCCTTTGTTCTCCGAATTTTTCGACACGCTGGGTTTTGACGCAGAACAAGCAAGGTAGGCGTCTATCATTCTCACACGGATTGCAGCACGCGAAGACATAAATACCTTCTTAGACAAAAAATACCCGCTCCCGTATAGTACCATTACGTTCTTGGAAGAGGACAGAAGAGTAGACTGCGACCACACGCGCCCACTCTATGTTACAGCGTCAATTCGGAAGCATGAATTTGGACGAGCATTCATTGACAACGGCGCATCCTTGAATTTAGTTCCATTGCATATATTAGAGAGTATTGGCATCAAAGAGACTGAAATCAAAATATTCAGTACGAGAGTACAGGGTTTCGGCGGAATCAGCCAGCAAACACTTGGCACCATCCGTGTGGGACCAATACGAGCTTCGGAGCCCTTTCATGTTATGGATATCCATACTGCGTATCACATGCTGTTGGGGCGTCCATGGCTGCATAAGCACGGAGTGGTGGCATCTACCTACCACCAATGTATCAAATTTATCTTGAAAGGCAAACAGAAGCGCGTTTCGGCAACGCTAAACCCATTCTCCACGGAGGAGGCGAACCTTGCGGAAGCCGCATTCTACGACATGTTAAGCGAACCAAGTGAGATAACGACACAGATTTACGCAACCCCGATTCCGGACTGGGAAAGTACTTACCAACAACAACAAGCTGCTGGAAGCAGTAGCAACACTCGAAAGAATGGAACGCATAAAAAATTTCGCATCGAAACTCCGCCCGGAGGTAGGAAGATTTATCGGTTATAGCAATCAGCGGGGTTCGAACCCTGTGAGGAGGTCTACACGGCAGAAATTGAGGAAGACCCAACGGGAAACGAGCCCCAGTTTTTCGAGAGAGCAACGGCAAAAGACACCACGGCTCATTCAACAAAAACAAAATCCATAAACGTAGGAACTTCAACAGAGACAAAAATGATGGAAGTCGGAGCAGAGTTGAGCAGCGAGGAGGAAGGTGAGCTGGTGGCGCTTTTGAAAGGATTCCAGGACGTTTTCGCATGGACCTACGAGGACATGCCCGGCTTAAACCCAACATTGGTATGTCATGAGCTACAAACCGCCCCAACCGCTAGACCAATAAAGCAACCAAAGCGTCGGTTCTCGCACGACATGGAGGAACTGATAAAAGAAGAGGTCAATAAGCTAATCAAGGCAAATTATGTCCAGTCAATTCACCACCCGGATTGGCTAGCTAACGTCGTCCCGGTAAAGAAGAAAAATGGGAAAATACGCTGTTGTGTTGACTTTAGAGATTTGAACAGGGCGTGCCCCGAAGACGAATTTCCTCTTCCCAACATCGACATGTTAGTGGACGCCACGGCCGGCCATGAGATGTTCTCCTTTATGGACGGATATAGTGGTTATAACCAAATCCGAATGAAGGAGTCTGATGCAAAAAAGACAGCGTTCTCGACACCGCTTGGAAATTTCTACTATGTGGTGATGCCGTTCGGACTCAAAAACGCGGGAGCAACTTATCAAATGGCTATGACGCATATCTTCCACGACATGAATCACCACATCATAGAAATCTATGTAGATGATATAGTCGTCAAGGCAAAGAAACGACACGAGCACACAGACAACCTGAGAAGAATTTTCAAACGATGTAGAGAATGTGGATTAAAAATGAACCCATTGAAATGTACTTTCGGGGTCTCCTCCGGAAAATTCCTTGGTTTCCATGTTACTAACAGCGGAATAGAGGTAGACGACGATAAAGCATCAGCGATCTTAACAATGAAGTCTCCCACGACGGTAAAAGAGCTGCATACCCTAATGGGGAAGATCAATTATGTCCGTAGATTCATCCCAGGGTTAGCGCAACACCTACAAGCGATGTTACCACTGTTACGGAATGACGTAAACTTCGAATGGGGCGAACCGCAACAACAAGGGCTGAACAAGATCAAAGAATGCCTTACACACCCACATGTGTTGCGACCTCCAGCACAAGGGGAGCCTTTTTCCATGTACCTCGCCCACACAGACACAGCGATAGGCGCAGTACTAACTCAAGAAAGGGAGGTTGCGGATCGTTTCCTGTACCTATTTATTATGTAAGCAGGACCCTCAAGGGACCAGAGCTACGGTACTCACCAGCAGAGAAAGCTTGCCTGCCTCTGATATATGCGGCACAGAAGCTACGTCATTACCTTCTGGGACACAAGAACTTTGTTGTGGCGGCGGCCAACCCAGTGGTGTACCTGACAACCAGATCTATCCTGTCTGGACGAATGGCGCGGTGGGGCACCCAACTAATAGAGTATTCCTTCACCCCCGTACGCCCAAGAGGTGTCCGCGGTCAGGCGATCGCCGACTTACTAGCTGCATTCCCCGGAAGCGACTCGCAGGAGATTCATTTCGACATTCCCGGAGAAGTAGTAGCATCTCTAGAAGAAACAAGGATGAAGGACTCTGGCAGATGTTTGTAGATGGCTCGTCTCACACAATGTATGGAGGAGCAGGGGTTGTCTTCCTAGACCCGGAAGGGAAACTCACATCCCATGCGTTCAAGCTCGATTTCCCGTGCACTAATAACTTGGCGGAGTATTAGAGCTTCCTCATCGGATTGACACTGGCCAAGGACATGAAAATAAAGAATCTAGCTGCGGTTGGAGACTCAAGGTTACTGACGCAGCAGATGGAAGGTGAATTTAATGTGAAGGAGCCAAGTTTAGCAGTATGCAGAGATAAAGCTCAAAAACTGATCAGATACTTCAACCACTTTACTATCACTCACAAAGCAAGGACGTCCAACAGGCACGCAGACGCTCTCGCCACACTTGCGTCTAGTTTACAGATGGCCGAAGGAGATTCTGAAACGGTCACAGTTATTAGACGCACAACTCCCCTTTCGTGGGTGGAGGACTTCATACAAGAGGAGGCCAATGACTGGCGAAGCCCAATACTAACGGACTTCCGGAAAGATCTGGAAGATAGACCAATGTCATGGAAAGAGCTCAAGGCCTTTTCCATTTTAAACGGGAGTTTGTACATCATCTCTACAGGCGGAGCCTTATGCAGGTGTCTCGGGCAAGACGAGGCCAAAGAAGTGTTAGAACATATACATGAAAAGACGTGCAGATTAGCGTTGAGCATCCCGCTATATCGAAGGATCCAGCAAGCTGGATACTACTGGCCTAGTCTCCTCACACAAGCAAATCACAAGCAAGACAACTGCGAAAAGTGCCAGGAGGCTCCCCAACCAGCTGAAGTTTGTGTCGCCGAAGAAGACCAAGAAGACCGGCGCACGCCTTATCTGGAATACTTACAGAATGGAACCCTGCCTAACGAACAGATCAATAGGAAGCGGATTACCAGAAAGGTGAGCAAGTTTGTGGTAGTAGACGGCGAACTATTTCGTAGAAGCTATAGTCAGAAAATGCTCAAGTGTCTAGGCCCGGCCGAAGCTATCAAAGCAATGGACTTAACACATGCCGGAGAGCACCAGGGCAAAGCGAGATTGTACAGTCAAATCTACGATGCCGACTTTTATTGGCCAACCATGGAGCATGATACGGCGGAGTATGTGCAAAAGTGCGACGAATGTCAGCGTCACGGAAACGTCATTCATGCACCGCATACAACGCTCCACAGCATAATCACCCCCTGGCCCTTCCATAGCTGGGGACTAGATATCATTGGGCCAATCACGCCCAAGTCGTCAAAGCAACACGAGTACATCATAACAGCTACAGAGCTCTTCACCAAATGGGTGGAAGCAATACCGCTGAAGGAAACTAAAGGAAAGGTTATTGCCGAGTTCATCAAAGAACACATTATCACCAGATTTGGCATACCTATGTGCATCATTTCCGACAATGGCACACCATTTATTAACAACGACGTGAAAAGTCTCCTCACCTCGTTTTACATCAAGCAAAAGACTTCCACACTGTACCACCCTCAAGGTAACGGACAGGCTGAAGCCATACAACCTCGTGTACGGTGAAGAAGCAATACTCCCAGCGGAGGTGGTATTAGGATCCGCAAGGGTATTGGCGGCGGCAGGATTGAACGTCTCTGACGATAAAAGATTTCTAGCATTAGACAGGCTGGACGAAAAAAGAGACGCCGCATCTATCTATGCAAAGCAATACAGAGAAAGACTAGCAAGGGCCTACAACCAGAAAGTGAAGCCGAGAGCATTTCGCAAAGGAGATTTGGTTCTAGCAATTGCCCAGCACGTGCAAAGAGATGCCAGCGCGGGAAAATTCGCTCCAAATTGGGAAGGACCTTTCCGGGTAACGGAGGTGTTCGAGTATGGCTTTTACAAGATCGAACAACTAGATGGAAGACCAATCCCAGACAAGAGCAATGATCGAGTCAACGGTATCTGGCTAAAAGCTTATTATGTATGAAAAGTTAGAACGAATGGAATAAATTTGAACAACATCCAGATCTCACAAACTTATCCAGAGAACAGGGGTCTGAAACGAATGCTAGAGGGTTCTCACAGATAAGTGAGAACCCAAGCAACAAACTTATCCGGAGAATAGGGATCTGATATGAATGTTAGAGGGTCCTTACCGATGAGGGGGGACCCAAGCAACAACTTATCCCGAGAACAGGGGTCTGAAACGAATGCTAGAGGGTTCTCACAGATGAGTGGGAACCCAAGCAACAAACTTATCCCAAGAGTAGGGATCTGATATGAACGCTAGAGGGTCCTCACCGATGAGGGGGGACCCAAGCAAAAAACTTATCCCGAGAACAGGGGTCTGAACCGAATGCTAGAGGGTTCTCACAAGACGAGTGGGAACCCAAGCAACAAACCTCCAAGAGCCGGAGAACCCAGAAACAAAAATAAAGGGGGGGGAGAGCGAACCCCTTCCCCTGCAACCTCCAAGAGCCGGAGAACCCAGATAAAAAAAAAGAAAAAAAAAAGGGGGGGAGTGAACCTTTTTCCCCCAGACCACCAAGAGCCGGAGAACTCAAAAACAAAAAGAAGGGGATAGGTAACCATCCCCAAGGCAACAATAAGACAATTGTAAAAGTAGAATAAGATTAAGTAATGAGCCATACGGCATCTACAATAAAAAGGAAGCACAGCCCGGCATCTCTAAGAGAAAGAGAGAGAAGAAACAAAGCAAAGACTAAACTAAGGGCATGACAACTTCAAGAGCATGAGCCTGTTGACATCGGGCAATCTCTGAATCAATATCTCTGACCATCCGTTCCGCTTCAAGGAGATTACTCAGATCTGCGGTATTCTTGATATGACGATCATCCATCTCTGCCCGGAGCTCATTGACCTGAAAAGTGCCGAATTGGGCACCAGGAGCCGCTTGCTTCTTGCATGCTTCTTCCCAAGCAGTATATCGCTATGCCCATTGTTGCGAGTAATGATCCCGCTGAGCACGCCTATGCTCGACAATTAGCAGCGCTTCCGTTCTTACCGACTCGAGGCGCTCGATTTCAGCCGCTAAGTCCCTTGGGACGGAAACACTAGGGGAGGCACCCAAAGTCATGAAATAGCCGCGGAGCCTGAAAGTCATATCTTCTTTGCTGTTTGACGGAGGTGGCAGAAACAAAAAAGAAGAGACAAAAAAACAAAATATGGAGTAGTGAAAAAATGAAATGGCAAAGCCTTCATATATATATAATGAAAAAGAGGCATTTAATACAACGGTGGAAGCGCAACTGACACGTGCACTCCATGCAGAAGAAAAAAGAAAAGGCAATCATTAAATAACTGAGCACACGTCTTAGATACGCGTAGGGACGGGCGGCTGAGGCTGATGAAGTGCTAAGATGATTCTTCGATCATGAGGTCCAACACCCGTAGTGCCCGCTTTAGCGCATATCTGTCTAGAGCTGCATCAACCCGGTGAGACTGATGAAACCTTAGAGATGACAATAAGGTCGGGGGAATCTCTAGCCCTTGCTGACAGAGATGGCTCATTTCCGCATCTAACTCTGCGAATTGGACAAAGGACTCATCGGCTGCAGAACCTAAGTGTAACGCAGCAACCTGTAAAGCCGATGAAGCCAATTGAAGAAAGAAGGGTAAACCACGAGCATCGCGAGACATTTTCAAGAGAATTTCCACAGTAAAAGAAGAAAAATAGTGGTTTAACAGCAAGGTTAAAGCTAGCAAATATATATAAAAAAAAAAAGAGGGAAAAGAGCATTAATTATAAGGAACATATGTCTCAACCATTAAAAATAAGAAAATGGAGAAATGTTTAAGCAACAATCCATGAAGAAAAGAGGAAACAAATTTAACAAAAGTTCAAGGGAGGGAGGCTAGTTCAGCACGCTTGGCTTGGATCTCCGTCTCCCGCTCGGCAATGCTATTGGAGGCCTCAGCGATCTTGGAGACCGCTTCAGATACCTATTTGGCCAACCCATCACGGATGCCCTCTTGCCTCCGGACCTCCTCCTTTAGCGACAATACTTCTTCTTCCAAGGCAGTAATTTCGCCTGGAAGATAGGCTTTCCGGTTGGTCAGTCGCTCTTCCTTTTCAGTAATGAGGTCCTGCAGCCATGCAATATTACAGCGAGCCGTTGCCGGAAAATTCAACATCTCCCTCCATGCGACTATCCGCGGCTGAGCTGGAAGGGCTGAGCCGAGAGATTGGATTTCGGTCGAGACGATAAGCACTAGATTGACAGCCGAGACAAGGGTGTTGGGGCCCTTAAAGAGCTCAAGAGAAGCGATGTGCCCGTGCGCCTCAACTAGCTGCTTGTAATGAAGGGCATGATCCTAAGGGACCGGGAAACCATAAACCTTGACGTAGACCCGACGGTCATACATCGAATAGGGGGAGGCAAATTCGAACATGGTGGCACGACCGACGGGTTCACCTTCTATCACTATGTCCGGCATGGCAGGCTCAGGAGTAGGAGAATTGGAGGAAAGGGCAGGCTGATTGAGCTTGCCTGATCCGGAACCTGAACCAGATTGGGCCATTGTGGCAAAGTTACACTTAGGCATCTGAGGCTGCAATAACAAAGAAATGCGTCAAGCCGGAAAGGATAAGAAAAGCGCAGATATAAACATAAAAATGATGATAACCAAAAAGGGGACTTACACCGGGAAGGGTGGCGATGTCGTGGAGGAGTTGAGGGAAGGAATCCGCTTCTTGATCCAAGTCTGGGTAGAGGCGAGAAAGATTGCCGAGTTGAAAGTGAGAATAAGAATATGGAAGACCATATATATAGAGAAATAAATAGTGATGACGATATCAAGGCATGACAAATGCTCGACGCGTGGCATGATAATAAATACCTGAAGTCCCTTGGTATTGGAGCTGACCATCAGGAAGAGTAGCCTCTTCTTCAGCAACAGTTATGTGACCATGATGACCGCCATTGTCACCCCTAGAGGAAGAGCCTGGCACCTGTGAGTTGGAAGCAGAGCCAAGCCGGAGTCCTGTCAACTTGATTTTCTTCTTGGACCGATTTGCATCTTGGTTCTCGGCAACTATGGCCTGCATAGAGATGCGGGAAGATGAATCAGGAGAACGTGGGAGCCGCAAGACCGGGGGACGATCGGAGTCCCGGCGAGCTTTCCTAGCGAGGTAGTTCTCTGGCCATTCGGCTAGGGGCAGTCCGATGTACTCCGGAAGGAATACTGGTCGAGCCCGAACCCCTGCCGATGGCTGATCCAAAAGACCCTTACGTCAAAAGGAGAAAGAAGAGAGGAATAGGAGAAGGATAGGTGAAAAAAGTCCTTACCTCATACTCGGCTCGACGTTTTGCTACCTGCTCCGGAAGAGTCATGGGTATTCGAACTGTCTGACCACATTTGCGAGCCGGAGTAGCTTTTGCCTTGCTGCCCGCGGCTAAGTTAAGTTGCCTGGCTACGGCTGGAGCGAGCCTGACGCGACCCCCGCGGTGAAGTACTTCCGGTTCAATCCATTCGACAGGAACAGGCGGAGAACTGACGAATTCGGCCATACGAGTTAGCTCCGCAAGCCAGTGGTTAAACCATCTCTGAGTACACTGAAGATTCCGATAATTGTGAGGAAGAGGAAGAACAAAGGGACAGGCCCGGATGTAGACGTCCGATCCTTCCTTCAGAACGAAACGATTAAAGGCGGCTACTGCCAAGTCCTCGCGCTCGCCACAAGAAGTCGTAGGAAGTTTTCCGGAAACACCTTGATTGAATCCAGCTTGACGTGCGACCCGGTCGATGCAGTAAATTTCCGCATAAAAACGACCGCCGTAGAAACCTGGGAGATATCCCCTTGTGGCCGACGCAACGAAGTCCCACTCATCCCGCGATAGTCCTTCGTTCCCTTCATGGGTATTGAGCTCTAGGCCTTCGTCCATACATGAGAAGGTAGAAAGTGGGGGACCGCTCCGGTCATCTAAGTAAGGTCGAAAGGTGAAATTCGTCTGACTATCAAGCAGCTCCTCTAGACTGGGTTTGGGTTGTTTTGGATTGCAGCCTTCATAGAGACCAACGCGCGGAAACCGAGTAGAATCCGGTGGCAATCGTCTCCCGGCCTTTGGGATCTTAACTAGCACGTTGGTGGGCTGTTTATACCCTCGATAGTGCTCTTGAATCCACATTTGCAAGAAGCTGGCGGGGGCTAAGGTTTCAATCGTATGCTCTTGGTTGCCTACCCGCTCCATATCCCGCACCAACACGTCCAGATGATAATATAGACCACCGATAAACATTGGGGCCAGCGGAAAAGTAACACCCCTCGACATGACCACTGCCATCCGGATTATTTGATCCTTCATGGAATCACGAGGAACCCATTCGAAAAGGTCATGCGCTAAGAAGTAGGCGAGAAAAGCTGCCCGCTCCGCCCTCCGGGATCGTCCATGAATGAGAGGGGTGGGGGGATCGGGTTGGAAGTTTTCATCTTGCTTCTTCTTTCCGAAAAGACGTCTGTCGACATGGGGAGCCCAGTACTCCGCCCAGCCAACAAGAGTAGACTTCTTGTGGTTCTTCTTCTTCTTACCAGTAGGAGGATCTTCTCCCGGAGGTGCTGAGCTCTCGCCCAGAGGCCCCGAGCTTGAACTGGCAGCCGAAGGACCCTCATCGCCGCCGTGAACCACTCGATGTGCCGTCTCGATCTTAACTCCCTTTAAAAGCGTAAACAGAGCGTTGTCCTCGGATGTCCATTCCTGGGTCTCCTCCCAAGTGTGAGAGCTATGAATTGGTAAGTTCAAAAGCTGAACTGCATCCTCAAGAATCGGAGCACCCTCGCCCCAAGCTAACAAGAAAGTGTGAACCGCACGCATCCAACGACAAGCGAGCAGATTTAAATCACCGGATACCTTGTGCACGAACCTGTGCCGAGAAGTCACAAGAGCAGCTGCTAGTCCCAAGTCTTCTATCGCCTGAAGATGCTCCGGGATTGAGAACATATAATCTATCCAGGCAGGCCATTCTGTGCCTACTTTCACGTGAGACTGGTACGCTATTGACGACATGGTGTAGTCCTTACGTTCGATAGCCAGTCTGGGGACTCCGACTAAGGGAAGTTCCCCGGGTTCCTCGCCTTCCTCCGAACAGAGCCAACTAGCATTATTTACCACGGAGTACTCGTGCTCTTCCGTCATGAAGATTTTAGCCGTGAAGTCATCTTCGAAACACGAGACGGGACCGAGCCCACCTCCTCCCGCAAACATCTCTTTGGGGAGGCTTTTTCCCTTGCCTCGTCCCGGAGGTGTCTGTATCGGATCGCTCATTATACAGAGGATTCTTGACAAAGACAAGAGGTGAAGTCAAGGAAGTAAAAGAATTAAGTCTTAAGAAAGTCTGAGAAGGGGTTTTTATACTGAAGATAGTTACTGCCTCGTCCGTTACCATAACTGAAGCGCCAATCACTCATCTTTTGACACGCGTCTTGGGCCATGTGTGCTGGCGCACTAAAAAGGACACGTGCCAGCGGATTCAGGCCAGGAAAGGGGGCTATGATGACTGTTGGCCCGACTCTCCATCGGTCCAAAACAGTCAGGGGACTTTTGTAGATACCCCCTTTTGGACCAAGAGTAAAACAGTCACTCTCTCAACCGGATGGCTCGAAGAGAGCCGCTGATGTGATTATCGGCGCGCTTGGCACGACTGAGGAGAACAAGTCCGGTGAGCGCGCAGGGGCTCCGGCATCAAAGCTTGGGAGCAGGGAACCACAGCTCCACGGGAATATCGGGTCGCCAGGCGGATGCAAGCCGCAGCTATTGGAAAAGCTTGACTGCTGAAGGCACGTGCTACTGACAGCATGACAGTGTCCCCTGAAAAAGTCAGGGACTGACGTTAGCAGTCGTCCTGTGAGGAATACGTGTACGGCAGTCAATAGGGAATATTTCCAGATCTGGTTTGGGATAACACGTGTCGTTATCTCAAGGGTTGACTATGCATATAAATAGTCTCCCAGTAGCCATATTTAGCGATTCAGTTATTACCTTTTGAAAAGATCATCCTGTACTATTTTCTAGAGCAGAGTCTGTACCCTCTGACTTCTCTGACTTAATACAAGGACCGAAGAACTTCTAGTTCCATTATGGAAATATCAAATATACATCAATTGCCTCCTTCCAATAAGTATTTTCTTACAAATTTATAAACCAAAAGACCACTCAAAAAATGCTATTAATCTTTTCCTTGAAAAGTTTTCCTTTTTCAGAATCATATCTCAGGATTGAGAATGACTGTGAGAATGAATACAACTCCTGGAATCAGTTGACTATCTTTTGAATTTTACCAAAATTTTACTGAGGCAGATTAGCAACGAGGGTTAGTCTCGTATATTTGTAGTATCCAAAAAGTTACCAATAGGGGATGCGTCGTTTGGACTTTGACAATATTTGTTCAGAGTACAAACTAATGTCGGTTAGAATTTCTTTGAGAAAGTGACCTTTGGTTCAACAGTTATGACGTATCATTTGGTATGAGTGGGAATGATGACGTATTTTCTGTCCAAGAGGAATAATATCACTCGTACAATGTTACTAATGATTGTTGGGAAGCAAATTGATGTGGCATCGGTTGAGTAATTTGGCAAAGAGGTGCGTAATTTAAACTGTTCTATCTTTGTGTTTCCAAAGTTATGTTTGAATTGATGTCTTTTGAATTCCAAATGGTTACCCTTCAAGTTGCTGACCGGAATTGAAGTAACCAATCAAAAAACGATGACTTGGAAAGTTACTGTTGACATGGCTTCACCACAATCAAGAGTGAATGTGGTATCGAAATGTGGACATTTGGGGTCTGCTATTATATATAAAGATAGACAGGCACATCCAATGATCCATGACCGAGCTCGAGCATCTTGTGCGGTAATTTTTGGGGTTTGCTAATCTTTACCAATTTTAGACCCCGGAGTTTGTTTGTTTTTTTTCAATAGGAAAAATACTTCATTGATAATCAATTGGAACACATATTTAGTTGTTCTACAATGATAGATCTTAGCCAGTCTGGCATACTCTCAACTTCTGAAAAAAAGAAACTAGACTCTCTACGACTCTTTTTAGCAATAGTGTCTGCTGCATTGTTTACTTCTCGGATTACATAGGTGCATTTCCACTCTGTGAATGAATTAAGAATACTCCTACAATCCTGGACAATTCCATTATTAGTCCATTTTATTTGTCCTACTCTACCATTGATTGCCTTAATGACATTCTGACAGTCTCCTTCTAAATGAAGCTTTGAAACTCCTTGCTGCTTAGCTAGCTTGATTCCTTCCAGTGCTGCTAGAGCTTCAGCTTCCTCTTCATCCCTTGCTATTCCTTGCATGCCCTTTGCCCCTTGACATTTCCCTGCACAATTACAAGCTGTTAGTCCTATACCCATTGTGTTATCATCTTTTTTCCAACTGGCATCAAAATTCACTTTGACATAGTCATTTTCTGGGCATTTCCACTGTTGATTTTATCCTTGTCTGTCTGCCTACCCTTGTAGGGTTAGCTAGAGGAGTATGTATGTGCTTCCATTCCTGAATTGCTTGACTTACCATATTAGCAAATTGTTGTACCTGCACAGTTGCATTATCATAGATAACACTACACCTTAGTTTCCAAATATGCCACAAACAATATCCTGCAACTATTATCATGTCATCAACACTTTGTATATTCGTTCCAGGATTATCAAACCAACTAGTTAACCATCCATTCAAGTGCATGCTACCTATGTGGGTATCAATATTGCCTCCCAAGCTATTACAGGGTTGTTTTGTTACAGGACATCTAATTAGCAAATGATGAATATTCATTATCTTTGTTGCAAAACACACATCTACTGTCAACAATATTAATAAATCTAGACAATCTACCTCTAACTGACAAATAATTTTGCACACATTTCCAGAGAAAGTGCTTGATTTTTGGGGGTAGATTGGACTTCCAGAGTTTCTTCCAAGGAAATTGAGACATACCTAAAATTGCAGTATTTGCACTAACAACCTTGTAAGCTGATTTTACACTAAATATGCCATTAAATGTGGGAGCCCACCTAAGACAGTCATTTTCATTACTCGGGATTCTAATCTTACATATCTCTCTTATTGTTTCTACATCAAACAGAGCTTCCAAAATCCCAACATCCCAATTATCTATCCTGCAACATTAACTGGTTAACAGTTCTCGTATTATTTGATCTAAATCTAGAATCTGGAGGTTTTTCCATACCTGGAATCCAATTGTCACCCCAAATAGAGATGTCAGTGCCATCTCCAATCTCCCAGCAATGGTTTCTCTTAATCACTTTCAGACCTGTAGCAATTCCTTTCCATATCCATGAACATTTGTTATGGTCATGACAGTGCAAAGGTTTTCTATCTGGATAATATTTATGCTTAAGGATTTGAACCCACAGAGCATTAGGTTCATTGATCATTCTCCATGCAAGTTTAACAAGTAGTGCAATATTAAGCAGTTTTGTTTTCTTAATGCTCAGACCCCCTAGTGCAGTGGGTTGAGTAATGACATCCCAATTTTTGTGATGCATACAATTAGACTGATCAGGTTTTCTCCAGAAGAACTTTCTCTGAATTTCATCCATTTTACCTGTCAATTTTTTTGGTAATGGAAAAACAGCTAGGTGATGAGAGGCTAAAGTTCCTAAGACAGATTGGGTTAATACAATTTTTTGTGGTTGGTCTAAGTACCTCCTTTTCCATTACCCTAGTCTACCTTTGAACTTATCTAGCAGATGACTAAAACTATCCATTTTATTCTTTTGAATAAGCAGTGGAACTCCCAGATATTTATCGTGCAATCCCATTGAGCTAATATGCAAAGTAGAGAGTATTTGGTTTCTAATGGATATGTTTGTACCTGGGCTGAAAGCTACTTCTGACTTCTCAAAATTAATAGACTGACCAGAATATTGGCTGAACAATTGGATGATTTCCTGGAGATTCTTAGCATTTGAGAGATTAGCCTTTTGTGAAAATAAGGCAGTCATCTACAAAAAAGATATGGCTCACAGAGGGGCACTCATTAGTAACTTTAATACCCTGTATTTTCCCCACGGATTCAGCATGAATTAATAATCTAGAGAATACATCCATGTATATTATAAATAGATAGGGAGATAGAGGGTCTCCCTGTCTGAGTCCTCTAGTTGGATAGAATACCTCACCTGGGCTACCATTTAACAGAATTGAAGTGGACACAGTTGTTATACACTGCTTGGCACCATATCTCACTAAAACCAAGCTTCCTAAGATATGTGATCAGAAACTTCCATTCAATCCTATCAAAAGCTTTAGACATGTCTAGCTTTAAGGTCATCATTCCTGCTTTAGTTCTATTATTTCTCATAGTGTGCACAACTTCATGTGCTATCACTATATTACCTGTGATTTGCCTATTTGAGAGAAATGCAGCTTGGTATTGGCTAATAAACTTATCCATTACTATCTTAAGTCTACTGGCCAAAAGCTTAGATATTATTTTATAGCACACATTCATCAAACTTATTGGTCTAAACTCAGTTGCAGTTCTAGGTAAATCATTTTTTTGGTATCAAAGTAATGAAGCTATGATTCATTTACATTAACATAAAACCATATCTGAAAAAACTTTGGACCATACTTACTATGTCCTTACCCACCACATCCCACATATTCTGATAGAAGCCAGGTGGATACCCATCTGGTCCTGGTGCAGTCCAAGGCTGCATTTGCCAGACAATGTTTTTCACTTCTTCAGGAGTTGGAATAGAAGTGAGAAAGACATTATCAACATCAGTAATACAAGGGGTTAGATTAGTAAATAAAAGCATCAGCATCAGGGGGATTAATTGATTTACTTATGTTATTAAAATGTCCCATAAGTTCTTGTGCAATGTCTTTTCTATTATCTAATGATATGTGTCTAAAAATACCTCTCTAAACATCTATTGATTACACTTTCTTTAGTTATTTTTCTTGTAAAAGGTGCATTTTACGCTTTGTTTGTGTTTTGTAGAGAGTTTGGAATAAAAAGAGAAAATGTGTCAAATTGGCGTTAAGGGGCAGATGCATGGTTAAAGGGTGATCTGGACAGGTGGGCCCATGTCAGTGGAGAATGTGGCTGAAATTGACTCGAGGAGCTGGAAAGTCGTTTGGGAAAAGAAGAAGAAGAAAGTTGCGGTAGAAAAGGAGAGGAGTGAGGGACGTGTGGCAGGCAAAGAGAAGAAAAAAAAGGAAAAAGAAAAAAAGTTCCGCACGTGAAGAAAAAAAGCTGCGCATGTCAGTGGAGGTTTACTTACTATTTGGAATACAAATAAAGTAAAGAAGGTGGATGAGAGATTGGGTGTTAACAATATTACAGTTGTATTATCTTCTGTATTTACAAATCAACAATGGGCTCTGTGTAATTTGTATTCACCATGTACTTATGAAGGGAGGGAAGAGTTTTGGAATGATTTAATGGAGGTTAGAAGATGGTTTAGAGGATCATTGTGACATGGAGGGGATGTAAATGTTGTGAGAGGGGAGACTGAAAGAAATAGAGGAGAAGGAGATGCAAGGAATAATGAGTTTCTTAATAAGTTTATAAAGGAGCAGGAGATGATAGACTTACCACTGTTGGGGGGTTCTTTTACATGGTCAGATATGAATGAGGATCCATTACTTTGTAGGTTAGATAGATTTTTGTTGAGTGTGGATATGGATGTTATATTCAAGGATGCCATTCAGATTGCACTCACAAGGGTTATATCTGATCATAAGCCTATAATGCTTTTGACTAAGCCAAAGATTAAGTCTAAGCCATATTTTAAGTTTGAAGCCAGTTGGTTGTTGCATAAAGATTTCTTGAAAAATGTGGGTGAATGATGGAGGGTTATGGAGTTTCATGGGTCAGCTAGTTATATATTTTTTAAGAAGTTACAAAATCTTAAGTACTTTTTGAAAAATTGGAGTAGAGTTGAGTTTGGAGGGGTAATGAAAGAGAAAGCTGAGTTGAAAGACAAAATTGGTTTTCTAGATGAAATGGAGGAGTCTAATGCATTAACTAAGGAGCTGTTTGAGGAGAGGATGCAATGTCTGCAAAGGTTGAGATTTGTGGAAGCTGTGGCAAGAAAATGGTTGTGTAGAGCAAAACAGAAGGAGTTCAAAATGGGTGTCTTAAACACATCTTATTTTCATAGAAAAGCTAATGCAAGGAGGAAGAGAAATACAATTGAAAAGTTAGAAATTGATGGGGTTGATTGCTTTGAGCAAGAAAGCATTAAGGTGGAGGTCAGAAATTATTTCTCTAATTTGTTTGTAGAACAGAATGATGTAGCTTTTCCATTGGATAATCTGCAATTTCCAGAACTGGAGAATGAGGAGAAACTGGTGTTGGAAATGGAATTTTCTGAGGAAGAAGTGTATGGTGTTATTAAACATTCTGGTGCAAATAAAGCTCCAGGCCCAAATGGGTTCTCAATGGAGTTTTACAAGGCATGCTGGCCTATTATCACAGAAGACTTTATGAAGCTGATGGAGGAATTTCATAGATATAGCACTTGGGATTGGAGAATGAATTGTTCTTTTATTTCTCTGGTCCCAAAGAAGGATGATACAAGCACACCTAGAGATTACAGGCCTTTGAGTCTACTTGGGAGTGCTTATAAAGTGTTTTCTAAGGTTTTGGCAAACAGATTGAAGGGTGTTATGAATAAATTGGTGTCTGACTTTCAAGGAGCTTTTGTGAAGGAGAAACAGATATTGGATGGTGTGCTCGTTTCAAGTGAATGCATAGACAGTAGACTGAAGATGATAAAACCAGGATTTGTGTGCAAGATTGACATGGAAAAGGCATTTGATAATGTCAAATGGAAAACATTGTTTATAATCATGGAGAAGCATGGGTTTGGGAGGAAGTGGATGAAATGGATGAAATGGTGCATCACTTCTTCAAATATATCTGTACTGGTTAATGGGAGCTCAACAGAGAAGTTCAAGCCAACAAAATGAATTAGACAAGGTGATTCATTGTCACCTTTTCTGTTTCTTTTGGTTGTGGAGGTCTTATCAAAGCTGGTTGTGGATGCTAATGCAAGAGGACATCTGAATGGTTTTGAAGTGCAAAACAATGGAGTCAAGATATCCCATTTACAATTTGCAGATGATACAATCATATTTGTGGATGCAAATGTGGAGGAGATAAGAAGGTTGCTGCTTATACTAACATCTTTTGAATTGCTTACAGGTATGAAATTAAACTTGGAAAAGAGTTCAATGATAAGTGTGGGTGCATATGATGTTATGTCTGAGCTAGTTGTGGAGTTGGGTTGTAGAGTGGAGAAGCTGCCAATCAAGTATTTAGGATTGCCATTAGGTGCAACACCAACATGTGTTTCTGTTTGGGAGGAGGTGTTGGAAAGAATGAGAAGGAAGCTTGCAGTGTGGAAGAGAAAAATTCTGAATAAGGCATGTAGGTTGACACTAATCAGAAGCTGTTTGTCAAGTCTACCAGTATACTTTCTCTCTTTGATTCATATGCCAGTCAGTGTGGAGAAGAAAATGACAAGTTTGATGAGGAATTTTCTTTGGGATTCCACTGTGGATAAAAGGAAGATGTGTTGGGTTAGCTGGATTAAGATTTGTAAGCCTAAGAAGATGGGTGGATTGGGGGTAAAAAATCTAAGATGCACCAGTAAGGATTTAAAGGCAAAATGGGTATGGAGATATACAAAAGAAAGGACTGCAATGTGGAGAAAGGAGATACAGGAGAAGTTCAAGAATAATGAGAAAGTGTTTATGCCAACTGATGATGATAGCAACATAGGAAGAAGTGTGTGGAAGAATATCTTGTCCTCATCTGATTTTCTAGATAATCATATAACTTCAGTAGTGAATAATGGGGAATCAACCAGATTTTGGTTAGATAAGTGGACTCCTACAGGACCTTTGAAGAAGAAGTATGCTGAAATATTTAAGGCTGTGCAATTTCCTCAAGCTTCTGTTGCAGATACGGTGGTTGATGGGAGATTGTTCTGTTATACTAGAAGAGGGCTATACTATCATGAGAGGCTAGAGTGGGAACTACTATGTAATGAACTGGGGTCACCAGAGAACCTGGAGGAAGAGGATGACACTATTGATATAATGGGAGGATATACTGTCAGGAAAGGTTATGAAGCTCAAGTTTTAGATGATGATGTTTGTGACTTCAATAGATATTTGTGGAAGAGTGAAATTCCAGCTAAGGTGAGTTTTATGTTGTGGGCTAATTTTCATGGTTCATTGCCTACTCTTTATATGTTGAGGCACAGAGGTGTACATATAGAGAATGTGATTTGTTGGATGTGCAAAAAGGAAGAAGAAACTGGTGATCATTTGCTTATAACCTGCAAGTATGCTTATGATGTTTAGTCTCATTTTTTGAAGGCAATTAGGCTATCTTGGGTGTCTCCAAATACGGTGAAGAAGATGTTTGAAGCTTGGAATATGAATGTGTTGATGGGTAAGTGTAAAGAGATGTGGTGGAAAACAAACTATGCAATATTATGGCACCTATGGAAGGAGAGGAATAATAGATCACATGGAGGTAGAGCAATGAAAGTGAATGAATTGGTTTTACTGATTAAGCAGACATTAGCTTTGTGGTATTGTGAGAGTGTTGTTTTTAGGAGTTACACAGTTGCTCAAATTTTGTATCAGTGGGAGGTAGAGGTAGTGATTCACTTGTAATTTTTGGATTCTAAGTTCTCGGGTTGTAAATATCTTGTACCATATTTTTTTATTTAATACTTGTATAAAAAAATATTATTTAATACAACCATTCCAGATTTAAAAAAAAGATAGGGGACACTGGGTCCCAGTGGCGCAGAGGATGTCGGTGGCTAAAAAGCCAGCCAGAGAGAGACAGGAACGCGTGGACACGCCAAGGACAAAAAGAAGAAGTTGCTGATTTTTGTTGTGTTTGAAGAAGGTGGTGATTTGGTGTAGGTGAGGAGCATCGAGTTCGATGAGTTAGAGGTTCCAGAAGAAGACCCATCCATTCATATGGGTCCCAATTGAAATCCATATCCAATAAAAAGATGTGCACATTCTCTTAAGTTACTTCTTGTTGCGCCTAATCAAGCTCACCTAATTTAGGTTTAGGCGTTTGGAAAAGGAGGCAGAAGAGATGGCATTTTTTTATTTTTTATTTTTATTTTTTGTCACTACTGAGGTTCGACCTCAGCCCTCCTCTGAGGGAGGCCAGTGAGAGGCCACTGGTCTATGACCAGGCTCTCGAAGAGATGGCATATATAAAAGGATTAGTAGCCGCTCTTTTGGGGTTATCTTTGGCTTTGGCTTTTCTTCTTGTACCAAGCCTTGAACCCCTGACCCTATGGTTAGAAACTGATGTCTGTACCACTAAGGCCATCGAGGCGTTGGTTTTGGCTTTGGCTTGCGACGGCCAGGGGGAGGAGTTCTGTTTTGGGAGACGGCCAGAGACGCAGGAAGAAAGAAGGGTTTTGATGATTTTTCTTTTATCCATGATGTTCTAATAACTTTGTGACTAGGGTTTTACGGTTGAAGCCATTTTGAGTATAGACCACTTTTATTTGAAATACATATGGTTAAAGGATATTATGAATGATTTGATTAATTTCTATGATTTTGTTTATTCAATAAACAATGATAATAGTTGTTGCTTCACCGGTTTTGTACGATACAACAATCACTGCGCGTAATCAGTAGTTTTACAAATATTTTTGTCTCGTTTTCTAATAGTCCATGCTTGGGTTAATTTCTTTGATGGGTTATGCTTAGGATAGTCAAATCATATTTATGAGCCTATATTTAGTTTCGTATAATTTTCTCGCTAATACAATTTGATGGTGCATGCTTTGGGTGACGTCTTTGATGTGTTATGCTTTTAGTATCCCAGTGATATTTGCGACTCTATAGTCTATACTGATAATAGGTGATGTCAATAGAACGACGAATAACAAATGTTTAAGAATTATGTTTCATTTCAGTAATCAAATAGAAATCATGGTGGATACCGTAGACCCTGGTTACCGTCTCCTTCATTGCATTTAATTAATTTTCTGCATTTTCATTTTATTATTTTTTTGAAAACTCTTCAAAATATCTTTTGTGCTTGATAAATTAGAAATATTAGTTACATCATTTTCCACCGCTCCCTGTGGGTTTGACCTATACTTGTCGTTGTCTACTAGTTACACACTGTGCACTTGCAGTAATTTATTGTAGGTTTTCAAACCTATCATCTAACCAAATTCCTATGTTATTCTGGATGCAATCTATCTGAGTTCTTTTCTTCCTATATTTCACTTTGTCATGAAAATATTTGGTATTTCTACCATCAAATTTGAGTACATTTTCCTTAGCTCTCTTCATATAGAAATCTTGTTGGATATCATACCAGTGAGTAAGAGTTTGTTGCAACTCCTTAATCCTGTCATCATTAACACCACCTGGGTTATTAGTTAGGTGAGCTGATAGTTCTTCCTGAGTGACTCTGATTTGAGTTTGTATATTACCAAACTCCTTCATATTCCAATCTTTAGCACATATTTGACATGCTGCAAAGAATTTGTTAGTTGAAAAGCATATGAACCATGGTTATCTTTGTTCCAGTTTTCACTAATAATCTCCTTGCATGCACTATTTAAGAACCAACCTATAAGGTTTTTTGGTATCATTCATGTCTCTATCAGAGATAAGAATTATGGGATTATGGTCACTCCCTATGGCTAGTAAGTGATACACCACACAATTAGGGTATTTAGTAAACCAAGCCCCATTACCTAGTCCCATATCCAATCTTTCTAGTACAATATTGTCATTATCTCTTCTATTACACCAGGTAAAGGGATTTCCTATGAAAAGAATGTCTACTAATCCTAGGTTATCCAGTTGGTTATTTACTCTATCCATTTCAGCTTGACTAGGCATATTACCTCCTAGTTTTTCTTGTCTGCTAGTAATAAAGTTTAAATCACAAATTACAACCCAAGGATCTCTAAATATATTGGACAATGAGGTAGTTCCATTGATTATCTATGTCAGGTCTATTCATACAGACTAGCAAAGTCTTATCAGTCCTAGCATCAAAACTAACTTGACAAACTATGAAGTTCTTCATATACTCAATTATGTCTAAGAAAAAACCATCCTTCCATAGCAAAAACAGCCCTCCAGATAAGCCTACAGGATTCACATAACAGTGGTTGGGATAGTTATATTGCCTAGCATATTTGATCATCTTTTTATCTTGATTTTTGTTTCAGCTAAGAATATAATATTTGGGTCATTTGACCTTACTAAATCTCTCAGATGATACCTAGTATGCTTATTTCCAAATCCCTGCACATTCCAAGACAAGACCTTCATATCTTCAGAAAACAAAGAAATCTTATCAGTAATCAAAATTTTGTTTTCCTCCCTAATCGAAGTGTTAAATAGGGTTGAAAGCAAATTTCAAGAAAATTCTAATGTACGACTTAAATCAATTTTAAAAACCGTAACTTTTCCAAATAGCAAATCTAAAATGTTATAAGTGAGAAGAATTACCAGAGATGCAGACCCCCTTTGATTCCTTTGATAGATTAATCCACCCGCAGCTTTCTCTGACTTTGAACCTTTGCAATTCCCAGCTTCTGGCCCCATAAGTATGTCACTCAAATCTTTCCCTTCTCCCATCTGTATATCATCACCACCACTATCATGAACTTCATGATCTCCGACATTGCTTTGAAACATAGGGTTGTTGTGGGTTGTATTTTGATTTGGTTTTTCATGACAATGATGATCACTTGATAGAGGATTGAAAGATTTGAATGACACTGTACTATGAGCAGATATTCACCACGACTTGGTGCACTTACAATTAGCTGTGAATCTTTTCACCAATGAAACAAGATTATAAGCACGACTGCTTCTTAACTCAGAGAGAGTTGCTGATAAACATACCACGACTGGTATCCACGACTGGTAATCTACTGGTTTTGGAATCAACGGGGGTTTCCTGGAAGATTTAGTTATCCATGATTAGTTTCTCACAAAAGTTTGAAAACAAATGTAAGAAGCTATTTAGAAAAATAAAACTGTCTCGGTACGACTACAACGAGATCCAGTTTTAACAACTAGTTTATCTGTTTATGAAAACAACAAATCAATATGAAAACATCAAATCAATATGTGAATTGGAAAAACAATCATTTAAAATCATAAGTTTTGTGATTTTTGATCAAAGATTTTGCATCTCCTTGAAATCGCCACTCCGGTTTCCACGGAACCAAAAAAAAAAACCATTTAGATGATTGACCCCGGAGCTTAATTCAACGCAATTATCGTCCCAAATAAGAAAAGGTTGCTGGCGGACCCAGGAATTTGCTTCACTGGGGTCCTGGGTAGCACCGACTCGCCAAAACTGGTCACGAGTCCGAGTCCGACTCGCCAAGGACACGGACACCAGTTCGACACGTGTCTGACACGCTACAATACGAGTCTTTTCATTTTCGAAATAGACACGTCTAGGACACGCGAGTCGGTCATTTGGACACGTTGATATTTTGGAGTACCAAACCATTAAAAGAGTTTTTTGGAGTTTTTTTTTTTTAAATATGAAAGGTTATATTAAAGGTTGGACCGAAGCCACTACCTACAAGCCCAGGTAGCTAGGCAAAGAAATAAAGAAAAATCCCCCTACCCCGATGCAGACGAGTTTTGAACCCAAATCACTGATATCACCACCAAACGACTTTACCACTGTACTACAGTGACATCTGCTTTTTTGGAGTATAGTTCTTGTTAGTTTTCTGTTTGACATAGCTTAGGCTATGGTCAATTTATATATACCTGTCTATTTTGAACTTTACTAGATGGCAGTGTAATTATCTTAATGGAGTAGGAAAGTCACGAACAACTACTATCTACTAATCAAGGTTTTTTTTGTAGAGTGTTCTTATTCTACATGTAAAGTCCTTAAGGATAACTCTAATATTATATGTACATATATTTCCTCCGTCCCACATAAATTGAGCTAGTTGGTTTTTCATTTTAGCTTAAACATTAAAATGAAAAACCAACTAGCCCAATTTATGTGGGACAGAGGTAATATATATTATGTATATATACGTGTCAGTGTCCTAGCTTTTTAAGAACTTGGCCGAGTCCGTGTCGTATCGTGTCGTGTCCGAGTCTCCGAGTCCGAGTCCGTGCAACCCAGCTGGGTCAAAAACACTAATGGAAAGACGGCCGAAGGCAGCCTAAAATTTTGGACCCTTTTATAAAGTGATATGACAAAATTCTAAGGAGGGCGATTGTCAAAATTCGTATGGAATGGTAACAATGGTTAACCATACTATATAAAAATAAGTTAGAAAGTCCGTGCTTGGGGGTCGTACGTAAATAAATTAGAAATTAAATGGGTCAATAGGCTTTGAGAAGGTCGGTCAAAACTAGAGTTACTCCTAATTATGATAACAAAAGTGGAGTCAACAGACACAACTTGCCCTCATGTCCGTCCGCTTTACGGTTGCTCTATGTTATCCTGCTAATGGATAGAGAAGTAAGCAGAAAAAGACAAATCATAGTAATGATTTGAAATTGGTGGACCTGACGTGTTTCATAATAATCTCTCTCTCTTTTCCTCCCGTTCTAATCTTCGGGAAACAGATTAAACAATGAAGGTGGATTACGTCGCGTTCCCTCCACCGATATCATTGACAAATGATACCCAAAGAGGGGAGTAGGTATAGTTTTATCGTTTAACAATGATTTGTTGACAAACCATTTTCCCGATCGGATTCCTGATTGACATAAAGAAAACTTAGGTGGGGACCCTAATGGCTGCTTACATCATAACCTCATGTAAAAGCACGCAGCCAGACCGTTGGATGCTTGGCCGGAACAATAGGCAGGAATGTTAGTCGGCAGTGGTGGAGCCAGAGAGTTTTGGCAATGGGGGTAACAATTTGCGGCCAAAGGTTGCAAATTTTTTTTTGGTCATGTAGATTGTAGAGTAAAAAATCTGAAATGATGATGTTCCTTATACGGCGGCGTTCCAGGTTTTGTGTAGCCACGGAAACCTTTCTTAAGAGAGAGTCTAAGAATCAGAAATGCACAACAAAGATTCATCCACACTCATCATTGGATAATTTGAAATGGACTACTCTATCTATACCGAAAGGCATAATCGTCGACTAGCATACAAATTACAACAACAAAGACGTATCCAATTTTTTTTCCATATCTATAGCAGTGCACATCAAACTAAGTAGGTTAAGGATAAGTTAAATACAACAAAATATCTTTAACTTACCAACCATATCTTAATTTACCAACCATAAATGCCCCCATAGGATGTTATATTTACAACATTACTTAGCCTATTTTAGTTAAATCTGAGAATCTATCTTGTGGGGTCTTGGGACCCATATGCCTCCACTCTCCTTTGCCGATGTTTTTTTTTTTTTTGATAGAAAGATCCATTCATTATATTAATAACAGAAGATTACAATATAACGACAGATTACAATATAAAAGCATAGACAGCAAGTACTAGTACTCAAAAGCAACACAGAGAAAATAACACTAAGAAAGTAACCTTCGACAACTAGAAAAGTGATGCAGAAGGAGGTTGGAGAAGATGTCCTTTGCCGATGTTAGTCGGTCACTATATCATCGTTGTTTTACAACATAGTTCCTAATAATGCAAACCTCAAAAAAATTTTGATCTCGCAGTGCGAGATCAAAATTGATCTAGCAGCTCCCCACCCCTTAGATTGGGAGGGTGGGGGGTTTATAACCCTTGGATGAAGGGATGTTTAAATGATTTTTTTTAATAACACACCACCCCTTCATCCAAGGATTATAAACCCCCCCTCCTCCCAATCCAAAGGGTGTGGAGCTGCGAGATCAAAATCGCGTTCTGCAAACTACTACAAATTAAATTCTAATTGAAGTTAACAATACATATAACTGAAAATGAACCAATTAACATCTAATTTCATTTAAATACTTCTTAGAGCATCTCTAATGGTGTTTGGGTTTTTAAAAAACTGGTGACATATGGGATTTAGAAAACTATTCACATGATAATACTCTCCAATGGTGTTTTGATATTTAAAATTGGATATGATGATTTGAGTTTGGATGAAAATTTGGGTATTTGGAAACTCTCATTCAAACCCAATTATCTTGATTTTCTTACTATTTTTAATTTATTTAGTTAATCAAATTTTATAACTAAATGACACATGTATTAAAATTGATATGAATCCAACTACCATTGGAGATGTTTATCAAAACAAAAATTTCTTTGCATCTAACTTCAATAAACTTCTTCTTTTTTAGGTGTCCACATAAAACATACACAGTGCCGGCCCTGAGCACAAGTTCTCCAAGATTAACTTTGGGGCAGCAAGTCTAGGGGGCAGCAAAGTGAAATTTTTCTAAGAGGGGTTGTATCACAAAAGAAATTGTGTCCAAAACTTACTAGGAGCAAAATAATTCTCAAACAAAGAAGGGGTGGAATGCAAATAAAAATATTTATCAGTACTTTGTTGTAAAAAAGGCAAAGCCCAAAAAATATTCATCTTCTTTTCTCTCGGAGCCTTCTTTTTTCTCTGTTTCCTTCCGATCTCATCTATCACGATTCACGGCACCACCTCTAGCCTCTAGACTTTAGTTTAACGGTTTGCGTGAAATAAATCTGATGAAAATGACAGATTTTATTTCTATTATGGTTAGTGAAACTAATAAAACAGGTTATGCCTATGCTCCTGACTCTGTACCTCTTTTTTGTGAAAGGGACAGCATTATTTTGACATTCTTTGGGGCAACAGAATGTTAGGGCCGGCCCTGAACATACACTCAAACACCATTGGAGATGCTCTTACTCAAATTGTTAATCAAACAATAATCTTAGAACAAACTTAATTGCAGTTATGGTATATGGAAATGTATAGCCACTGAATAAAGAAAGAAATTAAGAAAATGTGTACATGTATTTTTGCCGACTTGATCATATGATCTAGTTTATTTCTATTGCCTCTCAATATCTCCTCCAACAACGTCAGATTGTTGCATTCTTCTACTTGATATTTCTCTACTAAGCATCCTCCTAAACGAACTCAATCTCGAAGTAGAACCACTACTCATTTTCGCAGACTGCCCCGTCGCATTATCAGACGTACCCTCGGAACTTGACACCTCCGGAGGAGCCGTAGGTGTAGTGGTCTGTTCCACTACCTGTTGGACTGATGGCTCGGCTTCCATACGACAAACAGGACATGTAGAGTGAGTAGTTAACCACATATCAACACACACGGCATGAAAAGTATGTTTACAATTTGGTAACACCCTGGCAATTTCTTCTTCTTCTAATGAACTTATACAAACTGAACACTCAATTGTATGATCAGTATGGTATTCAACTTGCTTGTAAACAAATGATGGCAGAGAAGAAATGACTGACGGATTCAATCCTCCTCTCTTTGGCTCTTGTTCATTCAAACGAATTTGCGTAGTACCGATAGCGAATTGACGAAGAGCAGCACGACGTCTTGTGTGACGCCGGAAGGCACAACGAGCATAGATGTGTAACATGATAACGAGTGCGATGACGACGAATAAGCAGATAACCGCTGTGATCATGATTCTTCCGTTGGCATTGAATTTACCGTGACGGTTACTGTCCCAAGGACCGTATCCTCCTCTATTATCATCGTCGTCGGACATGGTGATAGATAATTTCAAGATTAACGATGATGATAGTCTGCTATGAGAAAAAGTGTGTATAGAAGAACATTGGGTTTCGGATGAATTTCATTCAAACTGGTTTGGTTTGCTGAGCTTATAATATGAAAAAGTGTGATTGTTTTTCTACTTGTTAGACAAATGTGTCTTGCGTGTGTTGATTAGCTATTGCGGAACAGAGACTTTGACTTGATAGGATACAAGCTACAATCAATTGGGGGTGAAGTTCCTCTTTCAGTCTCATGAGTCATGACCACAGAAAAAGAATCAAGTTCCGGAAGAAAAAGTCACCATGTACAGCTTGCAATACACAGGGGCGGAGCCAAAGGTTGGCTAAACCTGGCTGTAGCCCCCCCCCCCCCTAATTATTAAAACTAGTGTTGCAGCCCGTGCGTTCGCACGGGCCCGAGTCCTTAAGGTGGTAAGGTGGCCGTGTTCACTATCGAGGCCCATACATGTTTGGGTGTATCGTTTTGTTTCCTAAGAGATAAATTTGGAGATAAACTGGTATAAACCATTGCACAAACCATTTGCTCGTCTTTTTACCTCTGGGTCTACCAAGATTCTTTATCTTGATCGGTTCACTGATCTTTGTACTTTGCTGCATAATGATGGGTTCTCCAATATCTTTCTTTGGCTGCATAATGATGGGTTCACTGATATGTACCTGATGAGTTCCGTAACTAAGCCACTGGTACACAATGCAATAATTGGTGCATATTTGATTTATTGGTTGCAGTTGTATGATTACACCTACTATTGCCAAACCCAAGAGTGATAGAGAACATAGAAAATAAAGCATATACCAAGTTCTATCAAATTGTATTGATCATGGATAATGTAACATAGTGCATAAAATGTTATAATCAAAATATATTAAGTAAAGCTCGAATTTAGACGCGTAGAACTATACATATTGTTTAGATCTCCTTCTTCCTTTTGTTGTCTTCAACATCCTCTCTTGCTCCTCATATTCGCAACCTCATCTTGATACCATTCCATCAGTTTTTTTGGGTCTCCTGTTTTTGGCAACACTATGGATCTCATATTTTTTGGTTCTTCGTTGAAGAGTGAAGCTCTCAATTCATCTTCGTGTTGTAGAGACATGCCCTCCTTTTCTCTACTCTGAAGGCGGAGGTCATAATAGCTTTTGGTGGCTGTGGTATCCTCTTTCTCCTCTGTAATATCATGTACTTCCTCGAAATAAGGTACGACTGGATCATGCTTAGCTGGTAGTTTAAACGGTTTGTATGTGTAGCGATTTCTGGTCTTTTAATGATTTCAATGGTAATCTTTTAATGATCTCACGGAAGATGTCGTCTGGAATGCTTGACATGTTTTGACGTTGCGGTACTACTCACGGACAATAGAGAGCTAAACAGTTGGTTTATAGACAGATTGTGGGTTTGATTTGATGCTCCCCTTTATACACAATGTGGAACTAAAGGTTCCGAGGGGTATACCGTCCCAGATAAACCAAAACCTGAAAGATCGAACCCATAAGTATTCGTAGAAGTACTATATAATGCTTTTCTACATCATCCAGCCTTGCAAACCATAAGGTTGGGTTTGGTATTGTTTTTATTTTTCTAAAAGCACTTTCAAAGCTCGTGAGGGGAGCTTTTAAAAGCTAAAAAGTACTTTGAAAAAAATCTCCAATGTTAATTTCATTTTATAACCGTACAATAATTATTAAATGGCAAAATATATCCTTAAATCTTTGATACAATAAGTTTTATTTCCAATATCTCTTGATCTTATAGATAATAATCATGATTTGCAAATTATATTCTACATTCCATTTGAAAGAAAATTCTTCATATACTCAAAAATGATTTGTGATTTCTTAAATATTTGTTGTACTGGTATATATAGGGTACTAAAAGTCTAATGAAATGTTAACCGGTAATCAACAACATAAATTTATAAATAATAAAACTAAAAACAAATATTAGAATATTCTATTATGAAAAGTATGTCTATTTTTGTCATTTGGAACAATAATAATGGTTGGACATGATATTTACCAAATGCTATTTCATAAATTATTTGACCTGCTTTACATTTTAATTTATGGGTTACCAAACGCTCAACTGCTTTTTCCAAAAAAGACAGCACAATAATGCACAGCAGAAAATCGCTTTTGGAAAACTCACAGCAATACCAAACTAAGCCTTAGACAAAGAAAGCAGAG
>JAJJMA010019376.1:0-10182 GCA_023529015.1 Papaver nudicaule | reverse complement strand
AAGGATACGTTTATGCGGAACGTTGAACCACCTTGGACCAGATCCCAATTCCACCTAGGATCGTTCTGGCCCGTCCAACAAAGCCTAGGAAGTGATGTCGACATTGTTAAAGCTGCTGATGACATTTGGAAGTAATAATACCTCAAGGAGATTTTCGAAACTTAAGGACACATTTTCGAAATGAACTCTTTCCCAGGGAGCATATTTGGTAAGCACCATATTTTCAATTAATGAAATATCCAAACATCCCTTATGAGTATTATTTGCTTTGATTGATCTTGGCCAAACATTTATTAAAAATATATTTTCATTTATGAATTATATTTTTCTTTAATGTAAAAATGCTAGAGTATTAGATCCCATTAAATGCTATGAGTCTAAGTGAGGAATTTCGGAACATATATGGAAATGTGCTTTAAAGGATTTCCGAAATTAAGTTAGCCTCATTTCAAAGCTAAGCCTTAGTCAATATAGGAGTGGTATCTCTCCTGAAAGCTTTATCCCTCTACCAAGCTTTTCTCCGGAACTACAAGCTTGTGTCTGCCGCTTTTCTTTTCGGTTACCTTTGAGCTTTTTCTCTTGGTCTAGAATTGTGAGGAAGTCTTCTCTAGGGATCGAGAAGCCTAGAAGTACCTCTTACGGGAAACTAGTTTATGTTTACTAGTCTTCTTTGCATTGTACTTGTGTTCTGTTCTATCACGTCTATCAAACCTTACGATCTTGTTTATTTATGGTCCTTCTCTTCTGCTATAAGGCCACTCAAGATCGTTGTGATTAGAACATACTCTTTATCTATTAACCTGGACTTGTCAGCAAGCCGCTTTCGGTTTGTGTGCCTAAAGTATAGATATTGAGTGGAATCAAGATTTTTGTTATTAGATTTGTTCTTTGCAAGTACACTGTTCTTCACGGTCATATCATATTGTACTTGCTAAAGCTATCTGCTTGATTCCAACTGGGATGACAAGGTTGCTCTTTCGGGAGCTTTGGTTTTGAAACCTTGATCGATATCTCGAGGAGTTTATCACCAAGTAAACTTAAATATCCTCGCTCTTGGTGTAAAAGAAATTCGGTGAAATATTTGTTAGTTACCAAGGATATCATCTCGCGATTTGACCTGCCGCTATTTGGTTGTTGTCCATAAGGTTGTAATCGTTGGGTAGCGATAGTCCTCCCGACGGCTGTGAGACAACTCTTGCGTAAGACAGTAAAGGACGTTTGTTTGCGTAAGGGAGTACATGTGCGTGACCACCTTGTTGTGGTTGTAGGCGTAGGAATATTGGGGGAAAGCTTTGTGACTCATAGTCGTATTAGGATCATAATGTCTGCACCAGCTAGTCCGAAGTTTGAGAGTAGGTGTGTTGGCGGCCTTAAGAGTATTCAAAATGGACGAGGTTCCAGGGTTTTTCTACGAGTTTATAGTTTCCTCGTTAACAAAAATCTTATGTGTACTTTACTTTATTTCCGCGTTACATTTGACTTGTCATTTATAATTAAGTATCGTACTTGGTTGTTAACATAGCCTTTTGGATTCTTGTATTGACTTCTTTGTGTGAATCAATCAGATCTGAAGGAGATCTTGTTCTTGAGTTCTTGAGTACAGGAACCGTTCAAGGTTTGACTTATAGGTGGACTAAAATAAAAGATTGGTGGTGTACTCGGTACCCTCGTCTTTTCAATAAGTAAGATACATACTTTAGTAGAGGCTCAGCTACAGAAATCTCAAGCTAAGTACAAGGCTAAACATGATAAACATGGTGTTCCTTGTAACTTTTCTAAAGGAGATTTAATATGGTTACGTATAGGGAAATAACGACTTAAGGGTGAAGGAAAGAAGCATAAACCTATATGTTATGGACCATTCAGAATACTGAAGCAATTTGGAGATAATGCTTTTCAGTTAGATTTACCACATTATATGCAGATGTATTCCGTCACTAATGCAGAATACGTGAAGCTATTTGAACCTCCACTACTGAATGAAGAAGATATTCAAGAATTGAAGTTACCACCTGTAGAAGACTTGTGGATAGAGCGAGAGGAAGTTCTCAAAGAAGATTGCATTGTTGAAACAAAAGTGACGCCTACCAGAAGAGGTGGCCGTGTAGTGTTTCGTGTGGCCAAGTACCAAGCAAAGCAAAGTGGTTTAACAAGGAACAAGGCGAGGCTGAGTTTCCCACCTTCAACTCTGAGCTTACACATGAGTTTCAGCTTCCTAAAATGGGGGAGCTATGATACATGAGTATCGTAGAAGACTGCCAGACAAGGGTTAGATGAGCCATGTTATGGCTAAAGAGTATCAGAAGGTAATAGAAGAGGTGTTTGTTGTCTATTAACAACTTGGCCTAGAAGTTTGAGGTTTCCTAACTTAGATAGGATTCCTAGTTTAGATGAGTTCTAAAACTCATAGTTTTCTTTATTTATATAAGAGTAAACTCCTATAAAAGGGAGAGTTATAGAACAGAATAGGTAGAGAACTAGAGAGAGCAGTCGTGACTTAATAAGTTGTAAAGTTTCTCTCAAGATTAATAGAAGAATAAGAAGTTAGCCTAATTGTTTTTGTCTGTGTTCTATATTTTCTTTTGTTATTCTCTTAACAGTTTTGACTCTAGGTGCCAATGATCATTACGTATCATACTGGTTCTAGGTGGAAGTGGGATCAGGTCAAATGTGGCTAACGTTAGCATAACGTATCATCGCAGACATAGACAAGCCTTGTGTGTTAAGCTTAAGTGAACATGTAGGTTCAAGGACATTGCGAATCATACAATATAGATATACCATGGAAAGTACCGTGTATGATTCTCTAAGTAATAACAATGATGTTCCTCATGAATTCCCGATTCCAATATAAATGATCACATTAATGATATCTGAGAATGCACATCAAACACCAAAAGAATACTCAATCGGGTGTTTGGTCATGTAGTGTATAAATACGACGATTTAATCGTATACAGTATTGATCAGAAATCATGTGTCAACTAACCAGAGCGGTGAACCATATTTTTGATGATGACTCAAACAAACTTAGTTGTACATTGAAGATAAACAAATTCAAACTTCAAACTGAGAATATCAAACTCATTAATTCGTTGAAGCACAAATCAAAATGATAGAGTTTGAACTTCGAAATACATTTTTTGAGATAACCATATTTAGGTTTCGAACTCTACATGTTTTTTAGCAGAAACCAAATCTAGGTTTCAAATTATATAGTACATATGAATAAAACCGAATTAAGGTTTCCAAATCTAGATTCCATATAGCGAAACCAATACTTGATTTCGAACTTTAGATTTTGTTTAACAAAATCGCATTGAGGTTTCGAAACAAGAAACACATATTAAATTCATAAAAGATGTTTAGTGTCGAACTTGAGAGTCCATGTGGTCAAGCAACGTTTCAGCATCACACCTTTTTGTCCTTGACGCACATGCTATATTTCCCGGTTCACATAAACCTTTAGGAAACCCCAGAGTCTTTGTTATAGACCTTTTAGCACTCAAATGGTCAAGACTCATTGGTCTCGATTCTCAAGTCACTGTTAGCCAACAAACATAGTTTCAAACTCAAGTTTTCTTATGGTCAAAAATTAGATTTAAGTTTCAGACTCAATAGCTCATGGACCAAAACCAGATTATGGTTTCGAACATCAAAGTCAGTTTTACCAAAACCCACATTGTGGTTTCGAAATCTAAAGTCTATAAGAAAGAAAATAAGGAATATGGTTTCGAAATCTAAAAGTGATATGTCATTCTAGATCTTCATATGTCCAAAATCAAATGTATGATTTTGAACTCTAGAAATCAGAGCTAAACAAATATATAGTATCCGAACTGAGAAAAGCAGTATGTCGAGTCTACGCAACATAAATGTGAGTCACGATCTCGATTACTTTAGTACATACGAATACGTACTAACAATCCGATAGAGTCAGACAAGGCAAGTTGAGACACAATACTATGATGGATTTAATCTCGTAATACTACAGAGCCAACATCATAAGACTGTTATTATCCAACTCGTAAGTTTTAGGAAAAACCTTATATCACTTTGAGACTGATAAGAAAAGAAATCTCTAAGCAATATAGAATGTCATAACTACAACATCGAATACCACAAGCGATATCGTGGAGTTATCCCTTAAGACACATTGATCACAAGTGATCAAGTCATAACGTAAAGCTCAAGCATTAAGTTATTTTTGTCTTTTGTAGCACAAGTGTAAAAGATAAATGGAATCGTGTTATTTAGATTCACTAACCTCTTGAATACGAAACTGAATATCCTTGTTTCCTCCTCGACCTTCTTCGACTCTTCATGTAGTGTCTCTAAATCCCTCCAACATCTTTCACAGCCTAAATCTAACTTAATGAAGCATTTACCCAATGTGTGTTTCAAGCGGTCGAGTTTTGATCACTAAATTTGACAATTAAACTTGACATACCAACACTTAGTGAGGTTGACCAAGCCATGCTCTAACAGGTTCTCTGAAAAATTCATTACATTTTCTTAATTAGCGACACAAGGTAATGCATATTTCTTCTTCTTCTTTGCCAGTTTTTGGTAAAAGATGTCTTCTGTGTTAATATTAATTAAGGGTTTATAAAGTGAAAAGCTATCTTGTTGAAGATTTAGGTAATTGGATTTGGATATAAATGCAATTATACGTTAGTTAGGTTAGAATTGAAGTTAGGGGTTTCCTCAGATAATATTAGTTGGTTAGATGGTTAATTAGGGAGGATCCATTTACACTTTTATCCTCACATTATCTCATGATTTCGGCTCTATTTTTTTGATAAAAACCGAAACGTCATCGACGTTGAAGCTAAATTTTTATGTGTATGTTCCTCTTATAAAGTACTACCTTCCTATGAAAAATGAATACATTCTGAATCATATAATTGTAGATGGTGAAAAATGGAAGAGGGACAAAATGTAAATAACCATCTAATTATGCCTTGCCAAGAGGCCATTGCCTATTCAGGCACATCTCTATAGCTCAGAATACAACCTGTTCTGCAAGCTGAATACGCTCTCTATGAGTTCTCTCTTATAACTCCCGGTGGAGAAAATAATATCATAGTGCAATGCTAAATAACCCCACCAACCCATAAAACCACCAATATACTTCATGTCGACATTGCCTCAAATTCCTCGACATCGGAACTAAATTTCTCACTGGTACCATGGTGGAGAGTTAACAGAGACGCATCCTCATGGATTTCCTCTTAAAATACGACTCGATACATGAGTCTCAATGAAAACCTCATAAACATCACGGCTCTAGGCCTGTCCAAAACTCTTTGAGAAGTATACAACCGCCTAAACACACTTAGGCAGGCCATAATCTAAACACAAAATGGCCTAATAGACCGTGGATAAGCATGTCATGACCTAAAATACGCCATAGCCCAAGTGCACAAACATGCCATAGTCGCAGTGGCGTGGCCTAAATGCGCCATAAAAGATTGGCCTTGGTCAGTGGCCAAGGCCGTGGCCACACGACCATGGCGCCATACATTTCTGGCCTTGGCCAAAGCCAAGGTCGTGGCCACATGGCCATGGCGCCATACATTTCTGGCCTTGGCTATAAAATCCACAGCGCCATATCCATGGCACCATAAATTCTTGGCCTTGGCCAAAGTCCAAGGCTACTGCCACGAGGCTATGGCACAATATCCATGGCGCCACACCTATTTTAGCCAAAATCATGGCAATAGAGCCACGACCACGCAACACTGCTTAGCTCAACGCAATTACACAACATCTGCATGCTACACGAGATATCAAAACATCACACGGGGGGATAACTTTAGGGGTATTGGTCTGGCGATCTACGACAGTTAGAAAGAAACTGATAGAGATGATGGACAGTTACGAGAAGGTGGTGCTGAGTGGATACGTTCTACACGACTGTAGCAGTTACAAAGCACAACTCATGTCCTCTACTCCTCTACTCTTCCACGGCTTCCACCTTCTCTGTCGAGAGATCAAGGTGAGTTCAACACTATAAATAGAGGCTTCCTTTATCTTCCAAGGCAGAACACCACAGAATAACCAGAATACCAGAGCCTCAGAGCACGAGCAAACAAACCAGATTCTGAGTATTCAATACACTTCTAGCCTTGAAGGTTTCTAGTCACACTTACGACGGAAATCTTGAACTCTCACACCCAGAAATACACATTCTCAACCTGATCTCAAGTTTCTTTCACTGTTTCCTTCCCTAGATCAACCTCTATCCTCTATGTGACCGAAGCAAGACTTGAACGGCCATTGACTTAGTTTAGGCTTGTCTTGTTCGATTTTGATCTCGAGCACTACGAAAGTACCCAGACACGTTACAGTGTTTTTCAGGCAAAAACAATAACATCCCCATTTACTTCTTTGAATATTAACAAAAATTTGGATTAGTAAATAGTAAGGATAAGTATCTTCAAATGCACCAATTTTTGGTAAGAACGTAGTGTTAGAGCATTGCTCGGTCAAACCTACTAGTGTTGGTAGATAGTTGCCAGTTTCAGATGTCAAAACACAATTCTTGATTTAGCCTACCAAAGTTTAGATTTCAGAAATGGGATATAAAGATAGTAGTTGAAACCTTGAAGACGAAGACAGAGCTTATGACGAAGACATCGTATATTCTTCATCGACAAGAGGTTAAGGAGTTGTGACATTATATGAAATTTCTTATATTCTACTTATTTTATCTTTCGAAATAGTCGGCTACTTTAGTAGTAACTATAACATATTGAATAATTTGATTCAGATCTCTGAAATCCAAATTTAACAAAAAAAAGTAGTGAACCTATCAAACCATGCTCTAGGAGCTTGTTTGAGGCCATACAATTTTTTCTTGAGCAAACACACCTTAGTTGGATATTGTGGATCAACAAATCCATGAGGCTGCTGCAGAAACCTCTTCATTCAAGCATGTAAGAAAGCATTTTAAACATCTAATTGTTTTATAACCCATCCATATGAAATTGTCATGGTTGAAACCACTCTATATGTTGTACTTTTCAATACAAGACTAAATGTCTCATTGTAATCTTCTCGTTCTTTCTGATAACTGTACCATTTTGGGGTTGTAGGCGAAACAACAAAAATTGGGACCAAAAATCAGTCGTTTGATACGAAAAAACAAAAAGAACTGTATATAACTAATCATCTGAAGGTATTATGCAATATCCAGCAACAAGAAAGATTTTTATTGTGTTGTATGTGGTACATGTGGTATCACGTATATGATATATAACTCACTCCTATATATATTTTATAAGAAAAAATTTAATATTTTTTTTCAGTGTAACAACTACTTTTAGAAAAATAACTTCGTGATATGTAAAACTGGCATTGATCCCCTGAACTGAGGTTTATCTACTTACCGGACCCTCGATGGTCTCCATCTCCCCTAATAGCATCACCTCCACCTCGGAAGGCTTCGTGAAAGCTGCTTGTTACTATCCTTGCCATTGTTTTGGGAATTTTCGTCACTCTTGTAGGTGAGACTGATCTTGTTTTGAAATTTAATCGGGGTAATCATTCACCACTCTGGCATAGTTAGAAAATGGATTTCTTATGTCATAAATTATTTACATTATCTTATTTTCGTTGGCAATCTCGTTAATCATCATAATACCATTATTAATTCTTAACTTTAGTCTAATGACGACTATGATTGTATCTTTTAGTTTGTGGGATTGGTTTTGCGTTGTCCACAAAGAAGATACGCAATTCAAGGAATAAGGATGTTGAGACGACAAATGTTGAGATGAACGATGAATTCGAGAAACGAACGGGGCCGACGAAGTTCTCACATATGGAGCTGGTTAATGCAACAAATAACTTCGACGAGGGACGGAGACTTGGTAAAGGAAGATTTGGAGGAGTATACGAAGGTTCTTTTCCTGATCAAGACTTGAAAGTTGCAGTTAAAAGGGTCTCACAAGGTTCAAAACAAGGAATACAAGAATACCGATCGGAAGTGAGGATTATAAGCCGGTTAAGACATAAAAATCTGATGAACTTATTGACTGGTGCCAGGAAAGAAAAGAATTACTTCTGATGTATGAGTTCATGTGAAATAGTTTAGATAAGCATCTATTTGGGGCCCAAAATGTTCTCTCTCGGGAACTTCGATACAACATAGCTCTTGGATTAGCTTATGCGTTGTTATATATACATGAATTGTGGGAACAATTAATGTGTATTCCACAGAGACATAAAGCCGAGCAAACATCATGCTAGATATTGAATTTAATGCTAAACTCATTGACATGCTTATTGTTGCAAAGGGCATGGTTGATATTGGGAAATTGGTGTCTCGATTGAGTATGAAGTTTAAGATGAAGAATCCGAGGTATCTAATGGGTATCGTAGATGTAGGTTTGGTGTACCAACATGGTGGTCGTGAAGAACCATCACAAGGGTGTGAGTAGATTACGATGATGGGTGATGTGGTGAGATCTACAACCAAATATGCGTTTATGTTGGCTCATGGTCCAATAAGTTGAAGGCCGTCTTTACAATCATTTGCAAATAGCGTCGGAATTGACAGCGGTAAATGAGGCCATGAAGGAAGTGACTTGGCTTAAATACTTGATTGGATAGTTTGGAGTTAGCCAAGAATGCATAGAAATGCATGGTGATAGCAAAAGTACTACAGATTCGGCGAAGCATGGAGATTTTCACGGAAGGACATGCTTACAAATGTGGTAACCAAAAGTAAGTTCAAACTTTATGTGCACTTAATCTACAAAAAGGCAACGTAAGGGTTAAGGTGGTGTCGATGATGTAGTGAATAGAAAAACAACGAAGGAAGATGATTATCAACAAAGGTGGAGTTGTGTAAACTATGGTGTCAGTTTGATTCGTTATAGAAAGGATACGTAAGCATCTTTGGGTGCAAACGATTTCAGAAGATGGAAGTAATCTCATGTTGATTGTCTCATGCATAAAATGCATGAACCGAGGTGGATAATTATAGACTAGGAGTATGGAGATATTCAAGGATCTTCTATAATATTATTACGAGTTATTACCTAGATATTAAAGGTGTCCTAATTTAGGTCAATCTCCATATTAAGGTGGATTTCCTAGTTGAGAAAGGTTTTCCTAATCCTAGGAGACTAATTCCTGGGAATCAAGTTTATAACTCTTATATAAGGAGGTCTAGGCTATGAGATTAGTCATGGCATACACAATGGAGTTGTGAGGAATTTCATCCCACCTCTTGGGGTGGTAATTATCTTGTGAGAGGTTTCTTGGTGAGTCTAATATTTCTTCTTGAGCGGTAAGGAAACACAACGTAGTTGTGAGTATCAAGAGAGAAAGGTGTGGCTATCATGAAGATTGTCTTCATGTAGCGTGTTATGACAAGAAGAGTGTGAATTGTGTTCTTGAAGGGTTGTAAGTGTTTTTACCTGTAAAAACAATGCACCGTCTCTGGGTACTTTCGTAGTGCTCGAGATCAAAGTCGAACAAGACGAGCCTAAACCAAGTCAATGGCCGTTCACGTCTTGCTTTGGTCACAGAGAGGATAGAGGTTGGTCTAGGTAGGGAAACATCGAAGAAACTTGAGATCAGTTTGAAGATGTGTTTTGGGTGTAAGAGTTCAAGACCTCCGTCGTGAATTCGACTGGAAATCTCCAAGGCTAGAAGTGTGTTGGGTTACTCAGGTGTGTTTCTGAGGTTATGTGTTCCTTTTTTTTTTTGAAAAGATGTTCTGAATGTTCTGCCTTGGACGATAGAGGAGGCCTCTATTTATAGTTTTGAACTCACCCTGATCTCTCGACAGGGAAAGTGGAAGTCGTGGAAGAGTGGGGGAGTGGAGGACATGAGTTGGTTTCTCGTAACATGTCCACTCGCGCCATCTTCTCGTAACTGTCCACTATATCCATCAGTTTCTTTCAACTGCCGTAGACCGCCAGACCAATACCCCTAAAGTTATCCCCCCATGTGATGTTTTGATGTCTCGAGTGATACGCAGATATTGCGTAGTCGAGTTGAGTGGAGTAGAGTCGTATGACTATTTGTCATGGCCAGCATGAGTGTAGTGCCTCCGGGACACGAGTATAGGAGTGGCCTTGGTTGTTGGCCAAGACCAGGAGTGCATAGCACCATAGCTCAGGAGGCTACGGCCTTGGCCTTTGGCCAAGGCCAACTTTCAAAGCG
>JAJJMA010019372.1:0-10918 GCA_023529015.1 Papaver nudicaule | reverse complement strand
GTCATTCCTCACTTGTGGAACCAGGTGTGGAAAAAATGAGACTTTTCATTAAAAATCAATGCAAAAAATACAAGATACAGGTATCAAGTTATCCATAAAAAAAAAAAAAAGAGGAGTAACAGAGTATGTACCCATCCAACTGAGAATTTAAAAAAATTAGCCCCCCTGGAGTGATGATTGAACTAATGGCAAGTATTTTTGAGTTACTTTTGCATTTCTTAAATTATTGATCTTCCAACGAAACACTAACAAAGTTTATGTATGTTTTATGTATTGTTTTGTTGTCCCCAGAGCTGTGCATATCTTCCTGCTCTTAACAAGAGAGCATCATGATGACCTTGTTCAACCACCTTCCCATTCTCCAAAACAATAATCTGCAACATCCACAATGATCATAAGCGTGAAATAATATAGATGGAAATAGGAAGGGGAAGAGTACAAAAGAAAATAGGAAAAAGAGATACTATCAAGATTCAACAGCACTTGTAAAAAATAGAAAATTACCTCATCGCACTGCATTGCAGTGGTAAGTCGATGTGCAATGAAGATTGATGTACGACTGTGCGCTATGGATTTCAACGCATTTAGAATCTCAGCTTCTGTTGTACTATCAAGAGCACTCGTAGCCTCATCACATAACCTAGCAACAAAAACATCAAGAGCATTTAGCTTGTTCACTCACAATACAGTTATTGCACAAAGACTTGCCAGTCTAGCTCTTTGGTATTTATTGGGCCAACCCATATCATTATCAGGTGGACTCTCAATCTCAGATGCTCCTCTTTGAGCATTGTAAAGAAGATTTTTCATTTTGTGTTGGATTATTTTGAAGCAAGGAGATCTCATATATTTATAGGGACTAGAGATAAAGAATTTGTCTTAAGATGACGGCAAACTAAAATGGAGCAAATGCAAAGTCCTAAGTGTGTTTCAAGGTTGGCTCCTCCGTATCTTATATACTGCCAGTTCTCCGCATTCATCGAGGGGTTTCAACTCTCAATATGGTTCTTTCATTGATGAGACAATTGCAGGTTACGCAACTACTTACAAGATAGCTGGTGCTTTCAAGAACGCACGAGCAAGGGCCACCCGCTGCTTTTCGCCACCGCTTAACTGCACAGAAATAACTTAACTTTATCAAGTTAATTCAATCCCTCGACTAGGGGAACTACACTTACTTCAATCACTAGAAAGTCTATTGCTTTCTATCTAGAAATTCAGAACAATTACGAAGCAACAACATAGCGAAATAGTCCTGGTTGAGATATCTTGAAAAAGGAAGAAATGGGGACAACTGCAAGTGAAATTGCTCTAGGTTTCACAAAATGATTTTTGTTCACAGAACTTATCTACCAGCGAGAGTAATAACTAATAAGGTAGGTAGTTTTCATCTGCGGAAAACCAGAGGTCCAGGACAAATTACACACATCGGTGCAGGATAATATTAAATTCAAGGAGCAATGTCCACCTATATCGGTGGTGCAGAAAAGTGAAATTTAGATTGATGATATAAACCTCCCTCAACTAAATAAAAGCAGTTGATTGCCATCCTAAGACGGTGTACCCTTTACTAAACTTTTGCAAATTGACTTAACCAAGTCGAAAAACAACTACCAGAGGTGTACCCAAATACCCTTTAAATGCAAATATCGTTTCTAATAATCCTCTGGTTATCTGTTATAACACTACACTCCAATACTTTTCATCGTTGATTTTCAGTACTTGCAATATTTAAAAGCAAGCTAGAAGAGGGCTCGTTCTCTGGAAAATCGATGGGAACAACCATCTTGTTTGTATGAGAATAACGCACTAACCTTAAGTCCACGTTCACCGACCATAGTTTTGTATTGCTCTGGAACTTTCATGATTGTATCATGGATAGCTGCACGTCGAGCTGCATAAATGGACCTGAATTTCATCAGATATTAGGAGTAATTCGAGGCTACAGCTGTAAAAAGAAGACATTAAATTTGTGCGTAAATCATCGCACACCTCTTCCTCCGATGCGGATAGCCGTCCATAATGAATATTGTGAAATATGGTATCATTGAAAAGTACCTGATCATTCAACCAAGAACCATAACATTCAGAATAAGATCAGAACTCAAGAACTAAAAAGAGATAAAACACGTTCACAGAGTTAAAAAATGATTTGCTTTTCCAAACTTACAGTATCCTGTGGTACAATGCCAATAGATTTTCGTAGACTCTCAACAGTCACATCCCTAATATGCTGGCCATCTACCCTAATCTGACAAAATTAAAAAGGTTGAGCAGCTATTAAAGGAGATAGATATCAGTATCATGTGTTTCACTAGGAAATTAAAAAGGAAGTGTCTGTCCTTACAGCTCCATTGATGGGATCAAAAAATCTGTACAGCAATCTAAGTATTGTCGACTTACCTGCAAATACATTTCAAAGTGAACAATTACTGGTTTAAAGTACGAGAACTTACTACAGTAGAATATTCCTGTGATACGCACAAGAACAGATAGCACTGACACAGCACATACTTTCCAGCAAACATAGATAAATTCCAGCACCTTTAGAGACTTACCACTGCCACTGGTTCCTACAATTGCAACACTTTTTCCAGCAGGCACAGCAAAAGATATCCCATCGAGGATCTTTCGTTCTGTCAGGTATCTAAAACACGACGAACGCGTCAAAAATCAATCATCAGCTAAAATAATAGAAATAGAAACATCTAATAAAGAAAACATCTGAAAAGAGATTGCCAGAACTGAAAAATCTTTCCTGTTAACAAGTATCACATGTAAGATCACAAACAAATTCAGCACAGAAGATAAATGGCACCTTTAGATTTACAGGTGATTTTCTCTGTATGCCAAAGTTACTGTGAATTAAAATTTTGGTAGCACCACGTGTCAATATAAAGATCTTGAGTACATGTGGCTACAAAGCCAAGATACATAATGTGGAAAACACCAAATATGTACATGATATTAAGTATACAGAGTTGTTACCCAAAGTGTACATTGTCAAATTCAATGCTTCCTCCACTCAATTTTAGAGGTTTCACATTGTGTGCATCAGCAATTTCTGCCCTTTCCTGTAGTCATGGGCACAAGACCAGATTGTAAACCCTTCAAGAGACGGACGTAACCTCAAAATGAATGCACTTCACAATAAGCCACATCAAATAAGTAACAGTTATTTTCTTTACAAGAAAGAATAGGAATGGCTATCGAGAAAAAGATGGGAGCTTAAAACCTAAGGAATCTTTCCTACACTTCTATTATTCTTTACTAGTAAAACAAAAAAAATCAACAACGCTACATAAACTAGTAAATGTCTAAATGACCATGTCTCTGAGGGAGTCTACAACTAAAAGATCTATAATATATTAATATTACTTCAGTCTGCTAGTTCGAATTAAATAAGAGCTGACAGAATGCAAAATCAAATGATTGCCTGTTATGATCATCTAGTAAATATTTGAAACAATCTAAAAGCACAGCTGCACATAATTCATCAGGCACGGAATGCTTTTCCAATAACAGGATGGATATAGAGGACTGATATCAACAGATTTATTTTAACCAGCCACTACTGCAAACCTAAGCAAAAATTATGGCTTCTCCAAAATCAAGTTAAATTAGAGCATGCTCTCATATGTAACTTTTCACAAAACAAAGATCGACTGCCAAGTCAATAATAAATGAGTACCTAATCTTAATAACAACTATAGTAGAAAAGTTCATGAGGTACCTCTAGTAACTGAAACATGGACTTCATATCAACAAGACCCTGGTTGGTCTCCCGGTACACATAGCCAAGAAAATTGAGAGGAAGAGATAGCTGGAAAAGAAGCCCATTTACCATAACCTGGTATTCCAAAGTCACAGTCACATCAAAGAGATGAAACAATGGATATAAAATGTAAAAAGCTAAAAACTAAAACATGATCAGCAAAAAATATAACTGAAAACTAACCAAATCACCAACTGTCATCTCCCCATTCATAATTCCATGTGAGCACAATACCATGGCCGTTGAAAGAGCCATGCTAAATATCAAATTTTGTCCGAAGTTCAAAAAAGCAAGACTACTGGTACTTTTTAAAGCAGCATCCTCATATTCTGAAAAATGGCACCAGCATCATGAAATAGCCAACAAAAGGTGAAAGAAAATAACGATATGCAATACCCATCAGATTGCCAGTAGATTCTCTGCATTAGGTAAGTCCCTAACATTAGTAACTAAAGTGGTACAATATCGAGAAATGTCGGACACCTGGCAATATCTTCGGAACTACCTAAGAAGCTAAAAGTAAAGTTAGGTACGACCAATAGAATCTAAATGACTTACTCTTTATGAACTCATCGTACTTCTCAGCTTCAAATTCCTCATTAGTAAAATACTTCACAGTCTGAAAATATGTAGCATTTACGAGTAAGTGATGCAAGTGGAAATCGTAAATCTTCATTTTAAGAAACTTGGAAAAACAATAGAAAAATAAAGGTGGTTATCTCACTTCGTAATTGACAAGTGAATCAATTGCTCTGGAGCTTGCATCATTATCAGCCTTATTCATGACCTGGCTAATCTTAATCCGCCACTAGAAAGACAAAGAGAGTTTTAGATAATGGTTACCATACTACTCTTCTTTTCTAGATAGAGGGCAATATAACAAACTTCAATTAAGAACTTCGTGGAACGTAAAAATAAGAAATTAACTTGCGAGAATATAGTATTTGCTAGCAAATCAAAAACCACATTATGGAATATGAAAGGTGGTTTAATGATGTACAGAGAAAACTTACTTGTGTCACCAATACCGTGAAAGCAATATATGCAGCAACTGATAAAGATGTAATCCAAGCAAAAGGTGCTCTGAAATTATACGCCAGTATGCCTGTAACCATTATAATCTGTGAAAGAATAGAATTATTTTAAAAGGGAAAACAAAGAGATTGTAAGTGAATAATGAAAATACACCTGAAGGAAAATGCAAAATCCAAAAATGAGTTAACAAACTAAAAGCTCGTAGAATAGTACCTCCACGATGGTAGGAATAACGTTGAATACCATAGATGAAAGAATGAAATTTATTGCGCGGCTGCCCCGATCAATTATTCGGCTCAGCGCACCAGTTTGCCGACTGAAGTAACAAAAGCCAAGTCAGGAATTTCCTTTCAGTTCATCTAAGGCAACAGAAAGTTGTAGGATTTGTGGGATTTGGAAGTCTTTGAATTTATCCTATGTTTATTTCTTGCTTAGCGAGTCTTAGGAAGTAATTGTACTAAGTCAGCACTCTCGTTACCTATTTAATGTACATCTTGTTTTTACAGTAAGACATGGGATTAATACAACATCAAGAACAACAACAAGCCTTTAGTCCCAAACAAGTTGGGGTAGGCTAGAAATGAAACCCAAATCATCAAATAAAAAGTCATGGGATTAATAAAAAACTAAAACCTTTTCTTCCTGAAACCAAGTAATACATTGTCCCAACATGAACAAAGATAACATAGTTGCAATATGTATTATTAATCAATGAGAGTCAGACTGAATCAGCAAAGCACATTGTACCATATTAGTCCAAAATTCTAACTGGTGAGCAATCATTGATCGATAAACTAAACTAACTTGCAACAATGTAAAATCAGCGAAGAAAATGAGTACAAGAATGCCGTTGATACCTCAAACTTGTTGGAAATGAGTTACATGGTTAGATTGTACTGCACAGTTAGTGTTTTACTTAACCCAAAGAGGGTTTTGTAGTAACTGTGCCTTAGATCTGTTATTCGGATTTGTAAGCTAGATTCCTAAGTTATTCTTGAAGAATCTGTCAGTTGTTTTTAAAGAACCTATTGTTGCCTGTAAATTGGTTTCTTCGTTGAAGTTTGATTTGTCTTTTTTCGTTGAGTGAAAAATAGATCTATGTCTAAAACTTCTGAAAATAGTAGTTTTTCTCATTCTAGGAGTTCAACATCTCTAGACATTCCTCGTACTGACTATATAAATGTCGAAGTGATATCTTGTAAGCTAGATGATACAAACTTTTTTTTTTTTAATCTCATTGTGAAACTTTACAGTATTGGTACAGGAAAACTTGGGTCTTTGACCGGAAGCAAAGTATGTCCAGCACCCGAGGACCCTACCTACGAGAGTTGGGTGCAGTACCCGCGGATCCTACCTACCACACTTCTTTTGCATTGATAATGAGCTAGTTACGAGACTCGATGACTTCTCATCCCAAAGTAGTTACATGCGCCTAGCAACTGCAAAAGAAATGTGGGTTGCAGTCTCTCAGATCTACGTTGTGAGTGTCGATGCCACACATATATGATATTGATAGAGACATTTCAAAATAATAGGCCTCTATCGGTTTACTACAGCTCTATGGCAAGAACTTGATTTCCTATAGCCATGTGACATGGAATGTGTAGCTGATACCGCTAAGCTAAAAAAGAGAACTGAAAAAGGTCAAATTATTGAGTTCCTTGCTAGTCTCGACTCATAATTTGATCCTATCAGGATTAAAACTTCGAGGAGTTGGGTTGCTAGATCAGAAGAACTTCGCCGAGCTGTTATGATATCTCCAATGTCTCAAGAAAGTTCAGCTTTGAATGTTGTTTCTCGATCTACTCCTGCTCCAACAGTCATGCTAGAAAGCAGCCGAAAATCTGACGACAAAGACTATATTGTCACAAGCGTAGACATACCAGGGAGACTTGTTACAAACTCAATGGACATCTACAACAGTAGAATGGTAATAAAAGGGGGGTAATTCTAGTGGCAACTATGGAGGAAGAAGAGGAGGCCTTTACTACTTGGACTTGCAGGGGACAAGACAAGATGATTGTACAAGGCTTGCAAATCTAGAAGTGTGTCTAAAGTTGAAGAACAACTCTGCTTATGGCATTAAGATTGGGACATCATTCTTTTGGGTACTTGTAAAGGTCGTTTCCTTAGTTGTTTTCACAACTTGACATATCTAAACTTCATTGTGAAGCGTGAGTTAGCTAAACATCACCGTGTTTCATATCCTTTGAGCATGAATGGAAGTTTATCTCCATTTGCTGCTATACACAGTGATGGTTGGGTCCTCACATGTCCAGATGTCCTTAATTCTCCTGGTTCTAGTTGGTTTGTTAGTTTCATTGATGATTACTCTCAGATTTCTTCGGTTTACTTATTGAAAGACAAAAACGATGTTCACTCTGATGTCAAGACTTTTTTACTTTGCCCTTGCCCTATTTAACACAAAAAATTTAAGTATTAAGATCTGATTGAGGTGGTGAACACCTAAAACAAGGTCTTTCTTCTTATTTCTTAGAAAATGGGATTGTTCACCAAACCTCATGTATTGATATACTCCTCAGCAAAATGGAGTTGATGAGCGTAAAAATCGTTAAGTGTACATGGACACTCCTCCAAGAGTTCAACGTGCTACTAATAAAGGAAGATTGTGCAAGCTGAAGAAATCCCTATGGCTTAAAACAATCTCCACTAGCATGGTTTGGTAGGTTTATCCAAAATATGTTGAGATGTGGATATCATCAAAGCCAGGCAGATCATACTTTGTTTCTCAAACATTCACATAATGGAGTCACCATACTTATTATCTATGTAGAAGACACTGTAATGGGGGAAGTTGAAGTCTTACTTGGCTAAGGAATTTGAAATAAAGAACCAAAGGAATTGAAGTGGCACGATCAAGGAAGATTTATTTCCCAAAGGAAATATGTCTTGGATCTTCTAGCCAAACCAAGAATGCTAGGTTGTAGGCCCATTGGCACACCTGTTGAGCCAAATCAGAAGTTGGGAGAAGATGTCAACGGCATACCAGTCGACTGGGTTACGCCGAAACGTCAACTTGGCCGCCGTGTCCCGTACCAGTACGTATCGGTACGGGTACATACGCGAAACGGCTGAAATACGGCAGAGGAGGAAGAGAAAGTGGAAGGGAGTGAATCAGGGGGTTTGGGTAGGAAGAAAAAGAAGAAGAAAGGATTAGAGAAGGAGATGATATTTTGCATAAGGGAGTGAATTAAGGGGTTTTGAGATTCATATCTCTGTTGTTGGGTACTTTGATATCCTCATTTTTCTTCTTGATTTGATGCAGATGAAGAACGAGAGAAGAGAAGAAGAAGATGTAAAAAAAGATAATAAAATCAAAGAATAAGGCCCAAAGAAGATAAGGTTGAGGTAGAAAGAGAAAATAAGATAAAGTCAAAGCAAAAAAAACAATAAAATATTGATTATATTATGTGGATCTTAAAGAATATCGAGTATGCGGATGATATTTGGCTATTAATTGTATATCTTAGAGGGTATTGGTTAGATTACGTGGATATATATAAATAGTTATATTTCTGTTTAGGTTTCTACATATCCTAAAAAAAAATTATCTTATATACCGCCGTTTCCCCGTACCATCCATTTTCAGAAATGACGTATTGGACACACGGAAACGTACCCGTATTGGATACACGTACCCGTATCTGTGCAACCCAGCCAGTCGACAAAGAGAGCAATCAAAGGTTAGTGGGTAAGCAAATCTATTTGTCTCACACTCGTCTTGATATTGCATACTTTGTTAGTATAGTAAGTCGGTATATACATGCTCTAGGTGGGACACGTATGGATGCAGTGTATCGAATACTTCGCTACCTAAAGTCTACACCAGCAAAATGATTGTTATTCTCGAAGAATGATCATGTGGAAGCTGTGGCATACACTGATGTTGATTGAGCAGGTCTGATGGTTGATTGCAGGTCTATCTCTAACTATTGCTCATTCGTGGGAGGAAACTTAGTAACTTGGCGCAGCAAGAAACAATCAGCGGTAGCTAGGTTTAGTGCAGGAGCGGAGTTTAGCGCTATGACTCGAGGAATTTGTGAGTTATTGTGGTTACGAATACTGTTGAAGGAGATTGGATTCAGCCTTACAGGTCCCATGAAGTTATATAGTGACAACAAAGCTGCTATCAGCATTGCTCACAATCTAGTCCAACATGATAGAACCAAGCACGTGGAGGTGGATAGAGACATTAAGAAGTTGAATGAAGGGATTATCATGTGGATGTGGATAAGCATTAAGAAGTTGAATAAAGGGATTATCCACACTCCTTTTATAAGAATTGAAAAACCAGATTACTGACATTCTGACAAAAGGGGTTCCCAGTCGACATTCAGAGCAAGCATTATAATCTCTAGATTATAGAGAATTCAGTACAATGTAGAGAAAGCCAATCATTATGGTGTGGGGTTTCTCTACAATCTAGAGAATCTCTAGAGTTTCTCTAGTTGGTGCTACACATATGTAGCACCAGGTAGAGAAGCCATCTCGAATGTGGAAATCGAGTTTCCGCTGGGCGGATACTCAGTATCCGCTCCGTCTCCACTTATTTGGTTTTTGGTCCCAACAAATCCCACTTTATTACAATAAAACAGAATAGAAAATATTATACGGATACTGGGTTTCCGCCAAATATTAGGAGCGGAAACTGAGTTTCCTACTCAAAGTAGAGAAGGCCACAGTTGTTGGAAAATTCCTCAAATAAGCCATCTCTAGATGACCTAAATCTAGAGATGGCTTAGTGCACAATTGTGCTTGCTCTCAACATGTTCCATGACAAGCTAGGCATGCGAGGTATCTATGCACATGCTTGAGGGGAGTGTTAGAAATGAGTTTCATGGTTAGCTTGTACTAGTTTGTGTTAGTGTTAGGAACAGTAACTAGATGTGGGTGATTTACACTCTTTTATTGCACTCTCGGTCCACATAAGTTTGGTTAGAGTTTCCACAGAAGTTTGGTTAGAGTTTCGACATTAATTTAATTGAGAAAAAGAAAAAAAAATGAACAAATATTTAAAGAAATTCAACACATAATAAGAAGAAATTTTTTTACAGCAAACACGAGCTTTCTGCAAGACTTTTTTTGTACGCGCCACAGTTTAGACAAAAACTAAAACACTACCAGGAATTCATATTCAGAAACAAATAATCATAAACTCACGTCAATATACTAGTTTGGTAGCTGATTTTAGAGAGCACTCTGTGATTAAAAAAAAAACAAAAACAAAAACAAAAACAAAAAAAAAAAACTATATACTTGTAGCCGTTGTAGGTATGAATATAGTACGTTAAAAAAAGGTATGAATATAGTACCTGAGATGATAGTGAAGGTCAAGACCATGCAAATGTGAAAACACCTGCACAAGTTAGAGCCATCTTTCATCACATGCCAGAAAGATTGTTGACAATTTGATTTATACATACTGCATAATTCATGTAGATAAAACTAGAGATAATGCAGGTTATTCATGGATGATGTTAGGCCACGGACAAAAAAAGCTACGGGTAGGAACAATTAATGTGCTTGATGGAATATTGTTTAGCTTGTGACAAGAAGATTTCAAAATATACTTCAGGATGATAGTTCTGGAAATCAGTTCGGCCTTCCACGTGAATACTGAGAATCACAACATTATCATTGATTCATCCTATTTGGACCAGTGTACTCCAAAATATAGAAACAAATAGTGACAAAAGCAAGAGAAGATAGGGAGATGAAACTGTAGTGTACCTTCCTAGAAACTGTGCGAATAGTCCTCAAGGCTACCTTAGCAAATACAGCACTCCGCAGTTCTGTCGGAAGAATCACATGTGACAATAAGAACTAAGGATAAAACAGAACAACAGAAGAATTAAACAATAACACATAAACAGACCCACTTGAAAAAACCTTCACACTACAACAAACACACAAAGAAAGACAGGAAAAACTGCTGCAAGCTCCGACAACTTGCGAATAAAGATGCCATTCTTCGTATACTCATTTAAAGACTCATTAACTCACTTATCAAAACAATATACAGACAAGAGTTAAGGATTACTTCAACGTATAATACCGTTGCAAGCAGAAGCCCCAGCCCGCGCTATT
>JAJJMA010019362.1:0-19736 GCA_023529015.1 Papaver nudicaule | reverse complement strand
CAATGTCATCCACGAAAACATCAGCCCAAAATCGATCCATGTGGTTAATCTTATGCGCTGATTTTTATTGACTAATTACGCATAAATTTTTGTTCTGTTTTGCTTAATCGTCCGATAGACTTGTTGATACTAATTTTCCCATATTATACTACAATTGAAAGAAAGTTATAAAAATGATTATCCTGGTCGCTGGTGACCTTTGTTCTGGTATAACCAGAGATAAGTTCAAGGGCTTGAACGCAGTTATCGTTGGTTGTTCAAAACTTAGTGTGCTACCGACTGGAAGTATGAGATCACCGTAAGGGGATCAAAATGAAGTAATCAAGAACTAAATAAGATCAAACTACTAATCAACACAACAAAGTAACGAGGTTCAGCCGCTGTGTGCCTACGTCCTCGGATCTAATGTATTATGTTATAAGATTATGCGAATAAGTAAAGTTTTCTCTGTGTTACAATCTATTAGGTCACTATGATCTGTTGTGGATAGAGGCCATTGAAATCCAGAAAGTGTTTTTACACCACTGAGTATTCTTTTCACCAAGCTATCTTTACAAGATTTTGCGACCCCCTTCTCTGCTGATAAGAGGGGGTATTTATAGTATTTTTCAGGCGTAGATCTTTTGCTACCTTCGGTTGCTTCAATCTTTTGATGCACTGTGCTGAGTCAGGAGCCTGCATTCCACCGTTGGTCCATCCAATCTCCTTCTTCCACCTTACCCTCGAAGGTTATATTCTGCTATCTCAGGACGCTTCGTTATTTCGTTGCTCTTGAAGTTGATCCTTGATCCTTGGTAACCGCCCTTAGCGTCAAATCCTGGCTCGTCGTACTTCTCCGGGGTGGATCCTTGTTGTATTATCGTGCTGCTGGCTCCTTATTGGTATAGGTTTCTTTTCTCCACCGTTGATTTGGCCTGTCCTTGTTCGACAGGTGGTTCTCGTAACGCTGTTTCATGGCATTAAATATGCATTTAATGCGGTGTGACTGTTGTCTTGCGTGCCTGCTTGCGCCTATTATCATAGGTTGCTGATTCTTCAATCTTCACCCTTGGTTTTCATCATCTCGTGATGAGATAAAGTTCTCCGAGGTGTGCTTCTGTCCTTCGCAACCCACGATGTTTCCGTGCATGGTCCTTCTGGATGACGCCACTTGTTAATCCGAAATTGTGTATTAACAGTTTGCCCCTTTTCTTTCAGTTATTGGTGTGGGAAATTATGGAAGAAAACCTTCGCCTATGCCGCCATTTTCAAATGGTGGTGGTCCCTTCTTTCACGCCTTTTCGTGGTCTTGTATGGGAGTTTGTGTTTTTTGTGATTCTATAAATGGTGGGTTTTAGGTATGATCTTCATCTTCATCTCCTTCGGTCACAGTTTTCTTGCTGGTTTCATTATCAGACTGATTCTTGGTTCTTTATTTCTTTTTCTTTTTCTTTTTCTTTTTGTTTCATTTTCTTCCAAGTCTTGATGACACGAAAGCCGTTGAGTTCTAAATCCAAAGCTTCATCCAAGAGAAAAGATGTTGCCATGGATATGTTTGTACCTTCAGTGGTTCCTTCTTCTTCACAAGCCCTTCCTCGCCTTTTTGGGTCTTCTGGAGGTGTCGAGAAAGATTTTTCCACAGCTGGTGAAAGTTTTGTTCCTGCGAGTAAAAATAGGGGACTCAACTATGAACTGGAGCGTCTGCGTCCTTCTGAAGGTGACAGTTATCGCCACTGGAGCATTGGCAAGATAAAGCAGTCTTTTAACTTAACTCATTTTGACATTTCTTTCTTCGATGGCGGAGTTGATGTCTCGACTGAGGATATGATCAGGAGCTTCCCTTATGACGAGAACACCCTGCTTATCACCATTGGTCAGTTAGCTATTGGCCTTCCTTTGTATGATCCTGGTGACACCTTTTTAATTGACGTCTTCTCTGGTCGAGACAACCCTTCGTTATGTCAGCAGCTTCGTTGCATTCAGAAGTATACTGGTAACTTCTTTCGCCTCTTGTATGAATGTTAGCTTCATGGTGGTGGACGCACTCGCATGCGGTGTTACGATCCTTTTTCTTTAGCGAAAGTTTGTCGAAGGATTATACTCCTCAGAATTTCAACTTGACTTGGGGGGATTCTGTTCAGAGTTCCAATGTGTTTCCTTGGTCTGTTGGTCCCCGCCGGTTTTCCCCTATTGCTAAGCAAATCCGCGATAAGGTTCCTTTTTTGTTGGACGACTGCGATGATCCCGATTTGTCTGTTATCCCCGGGACTGTTAACCTTCCTTTCCCAGATGATCAAAGGCTTCGTCTGAGTCGTGATCTCCGTTGGATGCGTACTCCTCTTCGCGTTTCTGGCCCCTGTCTTGCTGGCTTTAGAAAGTCTCGGTCTTAGCCTGGCATTCTTATTCCTCGCTTGATGAAGGACCTTCCTCCTCGTTATCGTGATTTTGTTGCCTGACGCTTTAATCCAACTCCTTCACGGGTGCGAATCTTCGTTTTTTACTTTTGGTTCTTTCGTTTTCGTACCTCGTTCTGACACTCTGTTTCTTCTTTGGTTGACCAGTCTTTGCGGACTACCGCACCTTTGCCTAGTGCCAGCGATAGTGCTTGTTCCCGGAAGAGGAAAGTTGGTGACGAGTTGACGAAGTCTGCTAGTAACAAGTCAGTCGGCGCCACTCCGTTGTCGAAGGTATGGGTAATGGATGTTTTCCTTTGTGTATACTTAGCTGATCCCCCTTTGCCCATGCCTTTGACAAATGGTTTTGTGATTTTAGCCCACTATTAGGAATGTAAGAAAGAAGGCTGAAGGAATCACTGGCAGCGGAGTTGGAGAGCCGAAGAGTCTTTTGCTTCCCGAGTGAGTGCGAATGTTGAGGACAAATCCTAAGCATAGTGATGGTGATGTTGGTACTCAGAGTTGCGTACCTGCCCTCGTGGTTTCTGCTGTCCATGCTTCCATGATTGTTGATATCCCCGATGATGCTGATTTGCAAGTTAGTCAATATCCTGAGTTTTTCTTTGCCAACGAAACACAGGTGAATGTGAAAGGCGTAACTGAGCTCTTATCTTTATCCGTCGAGGCTTGTGTTCCTTCTACTTATGGTCTTCTCGAATCGGTGGTGAGGTCTGCTACCCCAGCACCCCCCTTGTCTTTTGCCGTAGTGAAACCCGTGGATTGGTCTTCTTTCTGCTCGAAAGGTCCTAGTCCTCCCTTGGATTCTCGAGTATCTTCTTTTGATGCCCGGGTGACGGAGTTGCGGGCCGAACTTGATGCGATCACTCTTTTGTTGGACGAGTATAGACGCGTTGATGAAGAATCCAAGGCTCGAGAAGATAGTGTTGTTACCGAGAATGTTCTTTTGAAGAGTCAGCTCTGTGATTTTAACGCGAGGGTTGTCGTTGTTGTAGCTTCTCAGACCGAAGATTTGAGTCGTGTTTATGCTCGTTCTGCTGCAATAACCGTTAACGAAGCTTTGCTGAGGCGAACGTCACTTCCCTAGCGTTGTTTTCCCTAGGATGGACATCCCTTAAAGGTGATAGAAGATGTTGCTCGTATTTTGGTGCTTTTATATGTGTTTTGACTTTTTGTGAGAACTTTTGGCCATTTCTTGCCCTTTTTTTTTTTTTTTTTTGTTGTTGTTGTAAGTGAATGTAATCAAATGACAATATTATCAACATGGAACTCTTCGTACTGTATGTTTCAGGGGTTAAGCATTATCTTTCAACCATCCCTGGCCAGGGGATGATTTAGGACATTAACCCGGGAAATAGACTTTCCCATGCCTTTTCTCAACCCATTTCTTTACAGTCTTAGGCGAGGAAGGTTTTTTAACAGAAGCAATAACTGTAGGTCGAGATCCAAGATCACGAGTGGGTCTCAAGTGAGACAACTTCTTAGGAGAAGTTCTACAATTATTCACCTTTTCACTTTCAGGATGAACTCCTTTTGAAGTTGACAGATTATCTAATCTGTTCCTGAGTACAAGGTTATCTTTTCTTAGCCGTTGAGTTTCAACGTCATGAAGATACATTATTTTAGAAAGAGAAAGTCTTTCAAGGTTCTGAATACGAGACTCAAGGTTTGACAATTCAAGCATGAATCGTTCCTTGTCTGCTTTATGTTCAATCCGTTCTTTTTCAAGATCTTTTTGAAGCAGAGTGATCTTTTCTGTCAATAGACAGGTTTGCTTATCTTGATGGATATATGTTGAGAACTTAATTATAAGCAAGATGAATGCATACAGAGATCCTTATGCAAAGGAGTGGGCCCCAAGCGTTCCTCTTCTGGACAGTCTAGAGTAGCATTGAAGGCTTTCAGTTTATCACAATAATCTTTGTTAGGGCAATCAGGAGAGATATGACCATAACCTAGACATTTAAAACACTTTGGTAAATCCTCTGTATTTTCCCAATTCTGTTTTCTGTTGTGAGAAGAAAAAGTGTGTGGGTTCTTTTTCTTTCTTAACAATCGAGAGACAAAAGAAAGTATCTTTCGTTCCTCATCATCACTCAGTTCAGAATCGGTATTTTTATCAAGAGGTGTCTCAGGGGTCTGAGCTTTTAGGGATATGATTTTACTTTGATGCTCATAATCAAAGATTTTTAGTTTAGAAACCAAATCACCTCTTGATATATCATATCCATGTTTTTCTTGAATGGCATGTTTTTTTTGAATCATATCTGGGAGGAAGGGACCTTAGAATTTTTCGCACAATATCTCTTTCCTCGATAGTTTTCCCTAGGGATAGAGAGGCGTTCACGATTTCAGAGAGCTTTTGCTCAAATTCTGTAAAGGTATCTTCATCAGACATTCTGAGATTTTCTCAGTCAGACATGAGATTTTGAAGTCTTGCTTCTTTCTCCGCAGTATTACCTTCGTATACTGTTTTCAAAATATCCCAAGCATCTTTAGAGAATTCACATGTTTCCACGTGATGATGCAGATCATGAGTTATGGCGTGAATGATGGCATTAAGCGCATCAGCTTCAAGTTTAGCTTTGGCTCTGTCGTTTTCATTATACTCGCTTGGTTTCTTATTGCGAGTGATAGCAGCATCACCTTCTCCAATGGTAAGAGTAGGGGGTGTGTATCCATCAATCACATAGACCCAACTGTCAAAGTCTCGTGATTGTAAAAACGACCGCATAGCTGATTTCCACCATATATAATTTATGCCATCAAAGACTGGTGGAACATGTACATTCGCAGAATGTGTGTTCATAGTTCACGAAAGCGTCAAACACAGACAGTTACGTCCTTTCAAAGGTGTTTGCCTGCTCTGATACCAACTGAAAAAGCGGGGATACCGAGATAAACCACCGACTTTTAGTTTTCGTGAACCTTTGATTATGGTTGTTTGAACGATCTCACAAATCAATATTCAAACAACAACCTGAGTATAGTTCAAAGAACCGAACCCTAACAAGAACGTAGTTCTCGTAGATCTCAATAGAGACGGATTCACTCAAAGGTTATGAATCAACAAACTTGCAATTACTTCTATTATATAGATCAGAGACAATATAATGCGGAAGGGAAAAGAAATGCAAGACACCAGAATTTTGTTAACGAGGAAACTGCAAACCTAGCAGAAAAACCCCGGGACCTCGTCCAGATGTGAACACCCTTAGTATGAATGGTATACAGACGCTAGCCTACTCTCAGACTTCAGACTGGACTGTATCGAGACTGAATTCACCCTACAAGCAATTCAGCTACCAATGTGCTCCTACGTCTCTTGGCTCCCGCAGTAGCCTACGTACTTGATTCCCCTAGCTGACGTCCTTTACAGGCCTAAGAGTTGCTCCACTTCCCTTCGTGAAGACTAGCGCTACCCTTCCTCTAACAGGACGCCTAAAAGTATCCAAGTGATTAAACGAGAATACGATTGTGATTTCCTTTAGACTTAAAGTCAAGGTTAATGGAAATCGATATGTTGAATAGGGCTTATTGGTCTAGCCTAAACAACTTTACCTCCGAACGCGTGACGAACTTAGTATGAAACCTAGTTCGTGAATTTGCGTTTGGGAACTTCTAGGGTTTACAATACAAGATCTACCTTACGAAGTTTCTATCAAATCTTGGTCATGATAAGATTGAAAGAATTCAATCCACCCAAGATACAGGATGGAATTTTACTTCCGACCTGTGCTTCACGATCCTCAAGTGAAGTCTTTTCAATAGTCGTAGTCCTAAAAGGACTTCGAGATGACGACCAACCTTTATGCAAGGATACACAGATGTGTAGAGGATTAAGATTATATCTTGCAGAAGGTCGTCTATTTATAGTGATCACCAAGGGAGGCTTTGCTTAAAGTTTAAGCAACCTTGAGTAGGGCTCATGCAAGTTCCGGAACTAGGAAAGTCCACAGCTTGAATACCCATTCTCAATCTTTTAAGAACTTTGGACAAAGCCAAAAGTTAAAGAAGACTCAACCTTGTTCGAAGGTTCGCGACTTCTGGTCCAATGCTTGTTTGGACATCGCTTTGCGACTTCTGGTCCAAATACTTAGTTTGAACATCGCTTGGATTAAGTTGTTGAATTCCATGGGCCAAGACACGACAAGTCCGAGAACTAATTATGTCTAGACTGAAAACTTCAAGATATGGAAGTTGGAAGTTTTCGCATGGCTTATGTGAACGCGTACATGAACGCGTACACAAAGCAGTCCTTAGAGTTCAGGAAAAGTCAAGAGAATCCTTGAACTCGTATGTACGGGTTCATACAGACTTAGCTCGTTCTCTGAAATCCTAATGGTGGCATATGTACATGTAGGCGTTCACCGTTTGGGGTTGTTTCAAGAGACAACTCAACATACTCTACCTATACAATTTATCACAAGAGTGACAAATGCAAAGGCGAAAATCCTAGAATACCTTCGGATCATATAAACAACATCATAGACTATTGGTATGATATAAATGGTAAAAACGATATTGTTTTTACCTGGAAAAACAATGCACCGTCTCTGGGTACTTTCGTAGTGCTCGAGATCAAAGTCGAACAAGACGAGCCTAAACTAAGTCAATGGCCGTTCACGTCTTGCTTCGGTCACAGAGAGGATAGAGGTTGATCTAGGGAGGGAAACAGCGAAGAAACTTGAGATCAGATTGAGAATGTGTTTTGGGTGTAAGAGTTCAAGATCTCCATTGTGAAGGCGACTGGAAATCTCCAAGGCTAGAAGTGTGTTGGTTTGCTCAAGTGTGTCTGTTCTGAGGCTCTGATGTATTCAAGTGTTCTGAATAATCTGGTTGTTCTGGAAAGATGTTCTGCCTTGGAAGATAGAGGAAGCCTCTATTTATAGTTTTGAACTCACCCTGATCTCTCGACAGAGAAGGTGGAAGTCGTGGAAGACCGGGGAGTGGAGGACATGAGTTTTTCTCGGTAACTGCTAGGATCGTGTAGATCATGTCCACTCAGCGCCACTTTCTTGTAATTTTCCATCATCTCTATCAGTTTTCTTTCAACTGTCGTAGACCGCCAGACCAATACCCCTAAAGTTATCCCCCCATGTGATGTTTTGATATCTCGAGTGATGTGTAGATGCTGCGTAGTTGTGTCGAGTTTGAGTAGTTTCGTGCGACTATGATGTCGTGACCAGCGTGAGTGTGGTGCTTTTGAGACATTCATAGTAGACGTGTAGGAGTGGCCTTGGCCGCTGGCCAAGGCCGAGTTTTCATAGCGCCAGACACCATAATCTGGGCATACCACGGCCTTGGCTATGGCCAAGGAAAAATTCCCATAGCGCTATTTGCGTTGTTATACCTCCATGGCGCCATGACTGATAGCGCACGGCCTTGGCCTTTGGCCAAGGCCATGCTGCGGCTGGCGTGTTCTGGTCACGCTGCTTTGGCTACGGTGTGCGTGCTTGCGCTACAGCGTACTTGAAGTCATGGCGTGCTTATCCATGGTATGTCAGACCATCCTGAGCTTAGAATGTGCTCTGCTTAAGCCTGTTTAAGCTGTTGTATGCTTCTCAGAGAGCTCTGGACAGGCCTATAACTTCGGTATTCCTGAGATTTTCATTAAGACTCGGATGTTGAGTCGTATTTTTAAGAGGAAATCCATGAGGATGCGTCTAATGTTAACTTTTCACCATGTACCATTGAACAGTCTAGTTCTGATATCAAGGAACTCGAGGCGATATCGACATGAAGTATATTAATGGGTTTACGTGCCGGTGAGGTTATAGTACTGCACTATGATGTTATCCTGTCTACCGGGAGTTATAAGAGAGAACTCATAGAGGGTACATTCAGCTCATAGAATGGGTTGTATTCTGAGCTATAGAGATGTGTCTGAATAGACGATTGCCCTTAGCTAAGGCGTAGTTAAAGAGGAGTTTTACGATTTTGTCCCTCTCTTATTTTTCACCATCTACATTAAGTCCCCTGGTTAGTGTGGAACAATAATGTTTCATACTAAGCACTCAGATGGTGATAGCAGCCTTCAAGAGTCTCAGTCTCTTTCTCTTCTCTCTTCTTTTTTTTTTAGCCAAGATGTGTAAAGGACTAGGTCTTTAGTGTTAATGACCTTAAGAGTCGAGAGTAAGTTTGTGTGTTAAAAGAGAGTTTTTTTTTTTTTTTTTAGGTACACGTGTATGCGGGTGAGGGAATGAGAGGGAGCGGCCATGGCGCCATAGGACGTGGCGCGGATGTGGCCATGGCGCCTCGAAATCCGCGCCTTCCCCCTTTTTCTCTTTTTTTTTTTTTTTTACTTGGGCCCCTTGTCTCCTTTCTTTTGAGAGTTTTATTGGGACTAGGATTCCCATAATTATGTGTATATATATACACGTCTAGGTTAGATTTTCAATAAAAAGGAGAAAAGAGAGGCAGGTTTCTCAGAGCAGTATTTCTTTTCTTCCTTCTTGGTTTACTCTCTTTAACCTATATTTGCTATTCTCATTCATCATGTCGTCAAGTGGAGCAACAACAAGGAACAACAAGGTAACCTAGGGTTTTTTGTGATCTAGGGTTTTTTATGCGCGTTTTTTTTTAAAATAAAAACGTGAGTACATATATATATATTGGATGGGTTAGGTCAGTGGCGCCACAAGGTGTGGCGCCACGTATACTCGTGTATTTTTTTTTATTTTTTTTTAGATGTCGTGATGCATATGTACTCTGATAAGTGTGTACGCATAGCTACTCATGTTATTAGAGAAATAAGAGCAGTAGTGACTTACTTGGAATTGTTTGTGTGCTGTAGAGGAAGCGAAGTGATGGTGTCATTCCCGTGCTTCCTATTGCTGGGACGCCTAGTGCTGAGGACAAGTTCTTTGAGGCGTATAAAGAGATTGGCAAGAGAACTACTCCACTTGTGAGACGGACTAACCAGGGGCTCGTTTCGCTCCAAAGTATAACAGTAAGACCAAGTCTTCGTCATCAATTATTGTGCCTGGTGAGATTATCAGGTTCTCCTTGCAACGAGGTGAATATGAGGCTTCTTCCATTGACTTTCGTGCTCTTAGAGCTCCCCTGGATCAGTGGATCCCTTGGTTGGATTCCATGTTGAATGATGAGAAGGTGTATAGCATCTTAGAAGAAGTCGGGATTGCTCATGCGGTGAGGGCATCCGGAAAGCTGAAGGTGCATGTGGACGTTGATGGCATCGTCGCCTTTGTCTCCCGCTGGTGTGGATCTACAAATACCGCTGCCATGGGTTTTGGGGAAATCACCATTTCTATGGAGGCAGTATCATCTCTGTATCATCTTCCGATACTCGGGAAACTCCCGAGAGACTACCCGGGGCTCTCTTGCGACGTCGTAATTGATGAAATAAGCACGAAGATTAGAGATCTTCATTTGCCTAATGCCTCTGCTGATGAGAACTATACCAGGTGGATTCATCATTGGTATTCGTCTGGAGGTAGGAGTGACGCTCTTAGCAACACCAAGATTATAACAGCATTTCTCAAACTCTGGTTGTCACGGGATATATTTGAGGACGATCCCGTAGGGACACTGAAGCCTTGTGTCGTCTCATACGATGTTCGGCTGGCGCGAGGTATGCCTTTACCAATTGGTAGTTTGTTCCTCGGGTCCCAGTATGCGCATTTGAGTGCTTTAGCCAGGAGTATGTCTAGCTCTTCCACGGGTCGTATTTCGTCGTTCATCAACCTCCCCTTTCTTCAGGCTTTCTTGTGGGAACACTATGTGAACTACGCTCCGCGGGGCGGTATGCCTTTAGATTCGTTGGAGCACGTCAGGATCATGTGGTGGAGTGATAAGCAACCCAAGGACTCGGTGAAGCTGGAAGATTTCCTGGATAGGGATGAGTGCATCTGCTTTCGTCAATGGTGTAACATTCCTGATGATAGAGTCTTTCAACTCGAGGTTGCTGCGGAGGCTGAGGAGGTTGTTTTGCGTTCTGGGTCTCGCGGTGTTACTAACATCGAGTGCGACGGACAACAGGTGTTCATGTGCAGTAGTGTCTCAAGTTTCATCTTTGGCTTTTATCAGGGCGGGTTGGTGAAGCAGGCGTACAACATTGACAGGGCAGCGCGGTTCATGGGATTCGACCAAGACGTGCCCTTGGATCGTTCCCTCCCTCCGTCCAAGGACGATTTACACGAATACTTAGACCCCACCCAGGACCCTAGGAAGAGAGTCATCTTCTTGGTCGCTGGTAGACCGATGAGGGTCACTCCCGAATTCAATCTATTCTGGGATTACACCCTGACGGTTCAGGGCAATTTTGTGAAGAAGTTGAACACGAACGATAGACCCACTTTCACTCTGACACCCCAGGTAATCTTCTTTCTGGATGTTCATGTATACGCTTTCGTTTACCTTGTCTAGATTAATCGAGATTACCACTACGCCACAGAGGCCTGTTTGTAACGGATATAGACGTTGCGCCGAATTAAAGCAACGTCTATTAGCGTTGCAAAAACGGCGTTACAAATTTTTGGCAACGTCTATTAACGTTGCTTTAATTATTTAAAGCAACGGAAGTTACGTTGCTTCTTCCGTTGCTCTTTTTTATTTAAAGCAACGTTAGTAACGTTGCAGAATTTATTTAGAGCAACGTTTTCTGTAATTTAGGCAACGCCTATAAACGTTGCGGATTTTTTAATTAAAATTAAAAAAAAATGTATTACAAAAAATACTAAATATTGTATTAACAAAAATACCAAATACAAAAATAAAATACCAAATACAAAAAAATACATACACCTATAAAAGAAGAGCTCAGTATAAATATACCAAGATGCCACCTTCTAACAGGTAGTATAGTATACATGATTGTCAAAGATATAAAACATGTGCAAGACAATCTTTATTTACAAGCACAAGCACTAGAGTATCAATATTACATGAAGGCATAAATACAAAAGAAGAATGCAGAATAGAAACGTAAGTGAGAAAGATTAGAATAGCTTTAGCTTTGCAATAAATAATTAAGATTCACCTTCAAGAAAGAGAGATAAGCATCTGAAAAGCCATTATATTTCCCAACCATGGCAATTCGGACCTGTAAGAATACATTGGAATGCCATTGAGCACAACAACCAGGTGATGGAACTGAGAATTAAGTATTTAATCGATTAACCGATATCAAACATTTCATACATACAGGATCATGCAACTTGTCACAGAGTTGTGCCCGACTAGTCCAATCTACCAAATCAGGTTCCCTAACGACACTGCAACATAATAATCGAAGGTATCTTAGCTAGACGCAGAAAGATAATGCTCAGCACCCACATGATAAAGTCATCTGTTTTTACCTGTCATTTTATTGGTGGCATTAAAATCTGGGGATGCAGTTGAAAGCGGCAGTCGCCACCTGAAAATCCAACAAAATAAATGTTAATCAGTTATTGTCAAGATTATGAGAGCTCGGTGCTTGTTTGGTCGGTAAACTCTAAGAGGAAATAATTAGTAGTACATAGTACCAAGAGAATTGTGAAAGCTCTACCTGCGCACTTCCTCCGCCTCAGGGGAGCGACATTTTGGCTTCAAATATGCATCACTGACTTTCATAAACTGATGACTTTAACAGATCATAACGTTGTGTTAGATTCAGGATCCTTTCAAAAGACCAGGGACATTTATATTCTTGCACTATAATAACAATAATATTACAGCATATAATCTGATTTGCTGCAGGATAATATCATCCCCAACTGCTTTAACAATTGTGCACGCCGTTTTCTGCATCATTTGAAGAAAAAAGACTAAGAACAACAAAAAACATCCAGTTCAGCGCATCTATCACATATCTTAGGCACGCATAAAAAGCTTCCAACTTAAAAAGTAGAAAAGGGGGAAAGAAAATATCCCATTCATCCCATGGTATCTTATGCACAAACATGTTTTACAAGTTAGCAACATTTGCAATTAACAACATTCTTACTCACCAGGCCAAATCCACAGACACCATGAGAGTAGTCGCTGCCAAGAAGAATTGCAAGTGTAATCTGAGAATACAAGTAACAGTATTCACAAACACGTAATTAACAAAAGTTAGAAAGACAGAAGAAGTTTAGGCTTAAGAAAGCTATGGAGTCAGTTGACAAACTGCCCCTACTTGTGTTACTTTCCTCTGCCCCTGTGCAGTTGAATGTGTATATCATATCATAGATAAGTACCTGAATCGAAAGACGGGGCAGAAACATGGGAAGGCGCAAAACAGTAGACAGTTGGATGTGTTAATGCAACAGTGGTACCATTCTATATTAACTTCTGAACTCTCATCTGCGGAAATAAAACTCACACTTGTAACACAAGACAAGTCAGAAATAACGCAAGAACAATTTGTATTGATTTATATGGTAAAAACCCTTGAAAACGGCCCCAAAACATCACCTTGACAATCCAGCACAAAACAGAAATAGCCCCCACACTTCTTCTTGAGTTACAATCACTCATTAGAATCTCTGAAAGAGACTGCTTCGGGGCTGTGCTTGTAAGCATCAACATTTTCTTATGCCCAGAATGAGCAATAAAAAAAACTGTCATTCAGCACTTGCATACCAGTAAATTTCTTCCATATCAAAGTTTTTGTTGTATGTCCAACATTTCTTAACAAACTACATCACCACCATTGCTAATTCATCAAGCTATGCCCAAGCCTAGGGACCAGGGTCACAATCAAGCTAGTTTTAGTAAGCTTACAATCATGGGAATCAAAGAGCGTACCTTGGATATCGCTCGCTGAGAAAGAAAAAAAATGAACAAGACTTTTTTGAAGTGTATAAAAAAATTGGACTAGTTAGTTCCTTCTCCTGCAAATAGTATTTCTCAGTTTGATCAGTGGAAGGTACAACATCATGTAATGTAGCACAAGTCAGTCTTTCTGGTACAATGGAGTGATCATTCCTGAACTAAGCATACACCGGACCTTAGTGCTGTTTTTCATTTAAAATAAGCTAAGATTTTCACTTGCAAGTATTTAAATAAAATAAAAATGAAGGAACAACACTTGTATTGAGAGGGCACTACTCTCACATATTTTGTATCACAATTGCATCAAGCAAGAAAATAGAGTACCTTTAAAAGACCAGAATATCCTCCAAACACAACCCTCCTCGACAGCATCAAGGCAAGCTTGGTGCTGAGGCATATTAGGAGCAGTCCTCGTAGCTTGTTCTCTTGCAACTTGTATTACTTGACGCGCTTCAGCCAAAGAATCTGTCCTTTGGAGAGACGATATCCATAGTTTACGCCTCTCAGCAATATCTACTGCCCAATGCCGTGCTACAGTCAGCAACTCCTCATTAGATACACCTACAACATATGTAAAGTATAGCTTAACTGAAATCTTCAACATTTGGATTTGTATTCATAAAATGAAATCAAAGAGTACATCCCATTCTAGGAATAACTCCAAGTGTTAGCTCTGGCAAGCCAAACTGCACTTTCAGACAAATATATTATATATAAAAATAGTTTTCTTTCTTCTATGTAAGTCTATGCATGCTGGCCCCTTCGCAAATTTCAAGAGCCACCCCATACCGTCCAGCACAAGCACAGCCACCAGCAATACTATTTTGAACCCCTACTACCGTCTTAAACTTTTTGTATTATGATTTTCTATGAAAGTACAGAAGATTCACGAAATAGGCTACTCAAGCAAATAATGGCAGAAACCACAACACTTTGTTTAGCCATTGGTAACTATATACTCTATTGAAAATAACATCTTTATGGACTGCACCTTTACAGTCACACATGACAAACCAAACAGTGGCAAGAACTACAAACCTAACTCTCAGGGCCTTAGCCTAAAGGCGTATGAGAGGTAGCCTAAATACCATTTGCAACTAAGTTACATATCTCATCACAAATTTGCTACTCTGAAATACTGAAATATAAGGATTCGACATCACCTAGAACACCATACTGTCATTAGCAAGTTTAACTGACATGGTAAGGTCCTTGTGAACAGAAACTATTAACCACATCTCTATATAGACTTGATATTGCAGTTATTATAGGCTCACAAACTTAAGACTACTCTATAAAGTTTAACCATAAACAACAAAGTACAGAGGACTAAATCTCACGATCAAACCAATTCTAAAATTGGATCTAATTTTAGATGAGCAACGGACACAATGGACACAGAACTTACCAACATGAGTACACAAAACTTGATCATCTCAAATATACATATATATTACCCACCACTCAATGGACACAAAACTTTCAAGGGCATAATGCAGATGAGCAAATTGCACTCCTTGCAGACGGGGTTGTGTTGCATCAACAAAACCCACAATCAAAATCATTGAATTTACAGAACCCACAATTCTGATTTTGATCTAACTTTCCCCAAGCTCCACCAAGGATTGCTTTTATGGCATTAGAAGCCACATGTTCTCACACACAGGCAGATTCTTCGTATTATGTAATAAACCTAAATTTCAATCTCAAAAGAGAGTTCATTGTAATTGTGTGATTAAACAAAACAACAACTAAACAAAAATAAACCCTAGAAAATCAAAACAGACAGATCTGAAGACATACAATACCAAAACTTAAAACTCAATTCATAAAACCAAAATTAAATACAAACCCATGCTTTAGAACTCCATTATATCCAATGAAGAAACATAAAAATTGAAACAAAAATTTACAACACAAAGCTAGTAGACTCACGAAATCAAAAACAACGAAAGAACAAGGGTTTTACCTGACAAAGTCATCTCCTCCGATTGGTAATTAGACTGAACTTTGAGAGACGATTACGAAGGAAAATCTAATTTCTAGGGTTTGAACAGATTTTGAGTTGCCAATTACTGGGATCGATTTTTGAACAGATTTTGAATAGATTTCTAGGTTTCGATCTATGAGATGAGGGATGAAAACAAAAACCATTAAATTTTCTCAGCTTCAGGATGATCTTTTTAAGATCGCAGAAGAAAAGGGAAAGAAAAGAGATGAAGGAAAGAGATGAAGGAGAAAAACGCAGGGAGAAGAGAAAGATAAAGGCAAAAAAAAAAGAAAAGGGAAAATATAAGTAAAGGAAAATCTAATTTCTAGTAAAAAGACATATAAGCCCTTGAAGGCGCAACGTTATTGGCAACGTTAATAACGTTGCTTAATTAATTTTTAATAATTCCTATTTGGAGCAACGTTAAAAAAAATTGCGCAACGTTATTTGACGTTGCCACGTAGGCAACGGCTATTAACGTTGCAGATGCGAAAAAAAAACCGTTGGGAATTAGGCCCTGTGGCGTAGTGTACTTCCTCTGGTGACAGATGGCGCCTCCTCCGGTTGTCCAACCTAAGAAGAGGATGAAGTGTAATAGGATGGGGTTACCTGATGGCCGCTTCATTGGTCCTTCCTCAGTGATGAGTTCGCGTCCCTTTCCATCTCAGGTGAGTCGTTCACGTTCTGGTGGGGTTTCTCGTTCTATATAGATGTGCCCCCCCTCTGGTTGATCCTCCTTTATCGTTTTTGCAGGTTTCAGTATCGAGGGAGTGTGAAAATGCCACGGAGTCCCCAGCTGTTGACGTCGAGGTGGGAAGTGAGGTAGATGAGCCCATTGATGTTGGTCTTCGTGTTTCCTCCTCTGAGGCCGATGGTCGTGAGTTTTCCCAGGTAAAGCCTATCGTTTTTTGATGGCTGCGTTTCTCCTTCAGGTTTGCCTTTGCATAATTAGTGAGTGGTCGACTAACCACCCGAGGTCTTGTGTTCGTAGGATCAGAAGAATGAGGGTCGCGTTGATGCTGCTATTGTCTCGGAGATCGTGGGAACACTGGAGAGTGGGGAAAGCTCGAGTGACAACGTGGGGACGACTGTTCCCGGGGTTGTTGACGAAGTCGTTCCAAACGATTCAGGGGCGGTTTTCCTTCTGAGGCAATCACCAGATAACGGCGTAGACGTCGCTCCCCCAAAGATTGTTGACAAGATTGTTTCAGCCGAAGTGGAGGTGACTATCCCTTCAACTGAGCAGACGTCTGATGGTGGTGTGAACCTGGAGCCCACCTATCCTGGCGCCGGAGTTGCCTTCCCTTCATCCATAAGCAGAGTTCGACCTGGCTACGCCTTGGTGGGTAACTTCCCGGTGTTGAATGAGTATCGTACACTGTATGACCAAATTCGGAGGAAATTCGGCCACATTGCTCGTAACGGGGAGAAGCGGCTACTTTCTGAGTCGATGGTAGGCACCTTGTTGTCGAAGGTGTCAGAGATGATGGCTCAGCCCCTTGATTCCGCTGATCCACTCGACGTCCAAGACTGGGATGATTCTATAGCTGTAGCCGAGTCCCAAGGTTTCAATGTGGCTTGGCTACGTGACAGGTTTGAGAAGGCCAAGGCTCGGGGTTCTCAAGAGGTTCTCCGGTAGAAGGAGAAGAGGGTGGCGGAGTTGAAGGTCGAGTTGCAGAGGGAGGAACAAGAGCTGGAGCGGCTAAGGCTGTCTTGTAATGGTGGATCTAGTAGGGTTTTGAGTGATATTCTCGACTAGTAGGTTTTTGAATGCATTGTTTATTTTTGCTTTTGAACGCTGAATGGGTTGTAGGTGTTTTCTATTGACTGGATAAGGTTTTTTTTTTTTTTTAAGAGGTATTGAAACAAAGGACTTTTCTTAATTAATCAACCGAAACAAAAATCCTATCTACTGCACGCTATGTTGCGCTGCTTTGGAGAAATGCAAATACAATAAACATGAGTCTTAGTGTCGGACTCCTTTAGGCTTTGGTAAAGCATTGCTAAACCGAGCTCACACCCATAGCCTATATAGCATGGAGTGAATCACTGTTAGGCAGAAGCTCTTTCGTCTTCTTGCAAAACCTCTCCCTGTATGCAACTGCGTTCTCCCCTGCCTCTTGCTTCAGGTTGAATAACTCCACATACTCTCTGAAGTCTGGGATGGTTTCCAGGACTTCCGGTGGTATAACATAGGGGATCGGTTCGCCTTCTCCTCGGTTCTTAATTAATGCTGCACGGCTTACCACGTACGATTCTAGATTCCTGAAGAGCTTTGATGAAGATCCTAATAGCTGTGCCGACGTCTACTGCGGGCTTTCCAGAGTTTTCCTCTCCAACAGGTCTTCCTGTGGTGAGTCCCCAATGACTTGGGGAATGTGGGTTATCATGCAAATGAGGGGTAGACGAAGTACCTTCCTGGTCGGGGGAGTTTCCATTGGTTCCCTTGAGTTCTACAGATAGCGTTGCCATTGCCTTCGTGGTGTTGCTCTTTTGTGCAAACTCCTCCATGAACGCCAGAGGAAGCGTCTCATGATTGTAGACCCATGGGCGTCCCAACACCATGTCGCTCTCGACGACTCCCTTAACAATATGAAACTCCGCTATGGTCAGGAACGTGGCGATTTCGACGGGAAGGTCGATCCACCCGTAGGTGCGTACCTCGACTCCGTTAGGGCCTTTGATGATGGCAGGGGCATGGACAGCTCTGCTGCGAGGTATATTGGCGGCTCTAAGGGTCTTGACTGAGATGATGTTGACCGGGCATTCCGGGTCGACGAGCGTCTTCGGGAATTCAACATGAGAGAGGCGAGCGGTTGTGAGGAGTCCCCAGTCCTGTCCTCTTGTTGGTTCCTCTTGCTTGGATATTGTCTGTTCATCGGTTTCCTTGAAGGTTAGGCGTTGGCCCGACACCTCCATGTTTAGTGCCATGAACATGTCTTTCCGTTGTGGTTTCGAGAGACAGAGAGTCTCGCATAGCTGGTACATTATCTCCTCTACTCTCTTGTTTACCGGTTCCTCAGGGAAGGTGAATGCTCGTACTGGTAGAGGATCTTGATATACACCTTCGTTCCCTAGGTGTAATTCCCCGGACTCCACCTTGGCTTGGAAGATTCGCTTAAGGCTAAAGCAATCCCTAGTAGAGTGAGTAGTGACTCGGTGATAGCGACAATACCTTGGTCTTGCCACCTCTTCGGCTGTAGGTGGTTGTCGTATCGGAGGGAGTTCGATTGCCCCGTCCTGGATCCAAGTGTCCAAAAACTCGAGCACTTCCTCTATAGGGAACGGGTAGTCCAGTATCTCTGGTCTGGCTTTTTGCCTCCGCATCTCTGGTTGTTGTGGCCCTCCTTGGTTCACGTTCTTATTCGGGGTTCCTGGAGCTGAATTAGTGCGTTTTGGATGCGTTACTTCTGTGGCAGGACCCTTCCTCTTTCCTCCTTCGCTAATGGCGCCCATAAATGGCAAACTGTTATTGTACTGTTTGTTGATTAGCCTTCTATCACCGCGAGTGACACGGGTTTCTTCGCCTCTGAGGGGTTTAGTCCTTTCCAGTAGGGCAGGTGCAGTGGTGGCGGATCTCTTCGCCGCTTCATGGAGTTCGAAGAAGGTCTGAAAACGGAGGTTCTCTAAGAGGGCTCGGTAGACGGGAATCATTCCGTTGATGCAGAGTTCCACCAGTTGTTGCTCCATGACATTCGGGTTGTGGCAGTCAAGGGCTTGGATTCTGAACCTCTTAACGTATTCGTTTGGGTGTTCGCTGGGTCTCTGGAACATTCTGCCGAGGTCGGATAGCGTTATCTGTTTAGATACGAATAAGTATTTGCGGTAGAACGCGCTCACCATTTCGCCCCATGTGCCAATGCTGTTCGGAGCGAGATTATTGTACCAGGTATAGGCTCTTCCAGTGAGAGACTTCGAGAAATCTTTGAGTCTTAGGACGTGGTTGTATTCGTGTTCTCCCAACGACTCCAAAAACCGCGAGATGTGTTCACGTGCATTTCCAGTTCCGTCATACAAGGAGAACATGGGGGAAACATACCCTTTGGGGAGAGCAATCCTCTGCACTTCGTGGGGGTATGGTGGTCGGTGTTGGTGGATAGGTAGCGCCACCTCTCTTTCTCGGTTTCGTAGTAGTCTGTTGTGAATAGGGTAAGATTATCAATCTGATCCGAGTCTCAGAGGTAACAACCCAATTTATTTCATTTCTCTTGCTTTCTCTCTCTCTCTCTCTCTCTCTCTCTCTCTCTCTCTCTCTCTCTCTCAAGAGTGTAGTCTGATTTCTCTCTCTTCCCAAAAAACCTCCTTAATGATCTTTTTAGAGTCCTATTTATAGAGACTCCCTTTCATTCCTTGGTTGCCATGTGTCCTCCTAACCACATTAACATAATTGCCATCCTCTATCCCTTAAACACCCAAGATGTCTAAACCCAAGCCCAACTAGATAAGCTTAACTTAGCATGTGTCAAGCCCATTAGGCCCTAATGGACTTGGGGTATCCACATTAGTCCCCTGACGGTTCGGGCGGGCAGAATGCGTCGGGTCGACCGTCACCCATGGGAACCCAAGTCCCCTAACCGTCGCCCACGCTTAACTCT
>JAJJMA010019355.1:0-11611 GCA_023529015.1 Papaver nudicaule | reverse complement strand
ACTCTGCAATTGTCGCTGCTGTAATTCTGAGCTATTTTGTTTGTTTCTTACTTTATCAGAAACCGTTCAACCACCTCCACTAACAAATTTGGCATTTGCTAACAGTCAAGCTAGCTTAATACTGTCAGGAAGTGCTTTTGTTGTTTTCTACACAGGATACCAAAATGGCGACTAAGCGGAAAGGAGGTACGGCGTCATCAAGTAAAGCTCCAAAGTTTCCTATACCCGCTCAGTCTGTACCCCTTCCTAATCGACATAACTTGAGAAGTTCAGCGGTTCCACCGCTAGGTTTTGCACATGATTTTTTCTTGAACGGTAACGCAAGTCAGCAGACAACAACACCCCAGTCAGTGACACAGCAACAACAGTCAACAACGCCACAGCCGGCGATTCAGCAACAACAGTCAGTAGCGCCGACACCAGAACAGCAGCAAACAACAACAACGCAGTCAGCGGTACCTCAACAGCAGACAGCGGCTATTGGTCCTGTTCTGATACAAGATATAACACACTTGGATGGAATACCAGAAGAAGATGAGGAAGAAGAAGTTCCAGTGCAAAGTAAAGGAAAAGCAGTAGATGACGGCACCATCAAAGAAACAGCGATTCCCGGCGAGACGTCTCATGCAGTTGAAGGATTATCAAGAGTAGTAGGGGGCAATCTCAACTCTAATGGGTTACCCTCGAGAGTAGATGTCAACACTTCAAAAGAAGTAGTAGGTAGCAGTAGAATGGTAGCAGCTGTTGGAACATCAAGAACGGCGCCAATAGCAGTGTCAGAAGGAAAATCCGTCAACGCTACCGAAGAATTGCTGAAGAAGTTCTTCGAACAAAGCACCATAAATCAAGCTCAGATGCAGTTGCAGATGCAAAGACAGATGGACATTATCCTTCAGAGCAATTTACAATTGGCCCAGCAGCATAAACAGTTAATGGAAAGTCGTAGTAAAAGTCGCTCAACTCATACAGTGCACAAAGCTCCAAAGAGCAGATCTACAAGACCAGAGGTGGCGGCATCCACAGTGAAAAGGGAAGAAGGGAGTAAGAGGACTGGGAAATCTAATCACAGCGAGGAAAGTTACGCCGACTCGGGCAAATTGGAAGATATACAAGAATATGTCACAAAAAGATTACGCCGTATGGAGAAGAGGATAGAAGAAGCCGCAGGACAACCAAAAGATGATAAATTAAGGAAGGCAATCTTAGAGGCAAAAAAGACACCATTTGTAGATGCAATTACGTATGGTCATATATCCAAGAAATTTAGCATGCCAACCTTTACATCAATCTTTGACGGTACAGGAGATCCAACATTACACTTACAAAGCTACAGAAGGGATTTAACAGCATGGACCGGCTCAGATCCAATAATGTGCATGTCGTTTGCCGCCGCTCTTAAAGATGAAGCTTTGGCTTGGTTTGGCAGTCTGAGAGAGAAGTCAATTGCGAGATACACACAGTTAGAAGAGAAATTCATTGCAAATTATATACAAAACAAGAGAGTGCGCCCTGGAGCAGAAAAGTTGTTTAACAATAAGAAAAGACCTATGGAAACATGTAGAAGTCACATTATGAGATGGAGAAAGCTTTGTAGTGAAGTAGGGTCGGCGGTATCTGATAAAGAAAAGATGCGAGCATTTATTAGTTCAATGGAAACAACGGATAAGATGTTCCAATCTTTATATTGGACTCCGGCAGCGGATATAGGAGAATTGAGAGCTAGACAGAATGAATGGTTGATATATGAAGAAATGCAAGAAGAAGAAGAGCGCCAGAAGAAAGAAAGGGCAAAGCATGCCCACTCTATCAATAATCTGTCGCCTGAAGAACAGGAAGAAGCAAGAAAAGAATGGATTAGAAAGGAGCACAAAAAATTGGAAGCAGCAGCAGCAACACCCTCAGCGCCAGTTGTCCCACATCAGCAGCCACAAGAGCGACAGCAATATCAGCAGAACAACAATCAACAATGGAATCAAGGAAAGAGAGACACTTATGCAGGAAGAGATGATCAAGACAACAGGGGAGGATATGATAATAGAGGCAGATACGCCAACAATGACAACCGAAGAAATTACGGCGACAATAGAGGGGGATACGATAACCGGCGACAAGGGAATGGCGATAGAAGATTCAACAATGACAATCAAAGATTCGGCGACAGAAAGCCAGGATACCCAGATTTCCAAGATGCCACACTGCCAAAATTACGTGTCACTTATACGGATGCATTCGGGCAGATAGAGAGTTCAGCATCGAGGAATGAAATCCGTTATCCTTTTAATAGGGGAAATCCCGCGAATCCTATTTCCAATACCAGTCAATACTGCCAATACCATCAATTCCATGGCCACACAACTGAAAACTGCACAGGAGTTCAGAGAGAGGTGCATAGATTCATCCGTATGGGAAGATTTCAAGATTTCCTAGAATTACCTCCAGCGCCACCAGTGGAGGTTCAGCCAATCCAAGTTGTACAGCCAAAGCCTGAAGTTTTTGAAGTTGAAGTTCAGCGTGACTTGAAAGAGTTAAATTATTTTTCTATTGTGCATTCAACAATTAGTAGGGACGAATTCCATAACAATGTAATGTCAAGAATTCACAAGAGGGATAGCAGTGGCAAAGAGATTTTCAGTGTCGCCGTCAAGAGCAGCCCACTATTAGAATGGATGAAAAAGCCAATCAGTTTTTCGGCGGTAGAACTACCACCTAAGGCAAGAAGTCACTTGAATCCATTGGTCCTTACCATCCAAATAGAAAAATTCAAGGTTCCAAGAGTGCTGGTAGATCCATGAAGCTCTGTTGATATTCTCTTCAATTCAGCGTATCAGGCCATGGATTCTAAAGAAGAACCAGTAGAGTCATTAGTTCCTTCTTCATACAGCATTTATGGATTTAATGGGATAGCGTCCAAGCCTAAAGGAGAAGTGAAAATGAAGGTTGTTACGTGCAAGACTTTGATTATGGATACTACTTTCTGTGTTGTGGAGGTAGATTCGCCGTATGCAGCAATCCTTGGCAGGCCATGGTTACACAGCATCAAGGGAGTACCTTCGACCTATCATCAGCGGTTACGATTTCCAACTCCAGAAGGGGTAGCTGAGTATATTGGCGACTCATCTACGGCAAAGGCATGCAATGAAGTAGATGTCAAGATGCGAGAAACTCGAAAGGCAAGGATAATTGAGAAAAAAAAGCAGACCAAAGAAGCAACTAAGACTAAAGAAATAGCCGCATTAGTCGCCGACCCCAACAAGTACATTCTTTCTGTAAAAGAGGGCGAGTCAACAGCTAGTCCTTCAGCGGCACCTTTATAGCAATTAAAGGAACCTTCGCCTATGGGTGAGCCAGATTTGCATTTCACAGCGGTAGAGCCTACAAGGGAAATCAACATAGGTGAAGAGGATGCTCCTAAGATAGTAAAAATTGGTACCTTATTAAATGAAGAAGAATCTCGGCAGCTAGAGGCTTTGCTAAAGGAATATGTGGATGTTTTTGCTTGGGGCATGAATGAGATGCCTGGCATTGATCCAGAAACTGCATGCCATAAATTGGATATAGATCCAAGGATCAGGCCATTCAAACAACGTCCAAGGAAGTTGGCACCAGCATACAAAGAGGCGGTGGAAGCAGAGATTGACAAGATGAGGGCGTCAGGAATTATTAGACCAGTTCAATATCCAGAGTGGATAGCTAATATGGTGGTGGTGCCCAAGAAGAATAAAGGGGTGAGAATTTGCATTGATTTCAGCGACTTGAACAGGGCATGCCCCAAGAATAACTTCCCATTACCAAGCATAGATCAGACTGTCGATGCCACTTCTGGGCACGAATTATTATCTTTCATGGATGGTTATTCTGGATATAACCAGATACCGCTGGCAGAAGAAGATCAACGGCACACAGCTTTCTTCTCTACTAAAGGTTTATTTTGTTACACAAGAATGCCATTTGGTCTTAAGAATGCTGGTGCTACATATCAAAAGATGGCTCAGGATATGTTCGAAAAATGGATAGGTAAAACAATGGAGGTTTATGTTGATGACATGTTGGTCAAGAGCAAGAAAAAGAAGAATCACGTGCAAGACTTGAAGGAAATCTTTGATCACATGAGAATAACCAAGTTAAAGATCAATCCAGCAAAGTGCGTATTCGGCGTCACATCTGGAAAGTTTTTGGGTTATGTTGTCACAAAAAAAGGAGTAGAGGCAGACCAAGCCAAAGTCAAAGCCATTTTGGAGATGCCTTCGCCGGTAACCCTGAAAGATGTTATGCGCTTAAATGGTATATTGGCGTCTCTTAACAGATTTATATCTCGATTCTCTGACAAGTGCAAATTATTTTTCCAAATGCTGAAGAAAGGAGAGAAGTTCAATTGGACAAAGGATCATGAGGATGCCTTCCAGGGAATAAAGAAGTACTTAGCTACCTTGCCAGCCATTCAGCCGCCGGAACATGGAGAAGAATTGAGAGTTTACTTGGCGACCACATCATCAGCGGGTAGTGCAGTTTTAGTGCGGACAAAAGGAGGAGAGACACCAATCTACTATATCAGTCGAACTCTACAGCCCGCTGAGAAAAATTATACGAAGATAGAGCAATTAATATTAGCTCTGGTTTTTGCCACTAGCAGACTCCGTCCATATTTTCATGCTCATCCCATAACGGTACTCACCAAAACCCCCATTGAAGCCATTCTTCATAGTTCTCAAAGAGCAGGACGTATCGCAAAGTGGAATGCTCAGATAGATCAGTACGGCGTCAAATACGAAATAAGGACAGCTCAAAGGTCACAGGTTATCGCCGACTTCTTGGCAGATTTTCCCATAGAAGAAGAAGAAGAAGAAGAAGAAGAAACTGAAGACATTCCATTCATGGAGAGGGAAGACCCAGATGAAGGAGTCCCAGACTTGCTGAAAAGAGATCCAAATCAGTGGGAAGTATACGTTGACGGCTCAGCTAATAAAGAGGGCAAAGGAATTGGCATAGTCTTTATCTCACCAAAAGGTTCAAGGATAGTCCACTCATTCAGATTAGAGTTCCCAGCTACAAACAATGAGGCAGAATACGAAGCGGTAATACACGCTATGAGACTTATAATCGAGATGGATATCAGCAACATCCGCTTAACCAGCGATTCCCAGCTGGTCATTCGATAGATCTTAGGCAGATATGAAGCACATGATAGCTCACTAAAGCAATATTTACAATTGGCAAGAGAATACGCTAATAAAATTACCGGCATTGAATTTAGACACATATGTAGAAATGATAACAGACATGCTGATGCACTGGCATTTATCTCCTCTATGATGGCGGATCCAGAAGTACCGGCAATAGCAATTGAAAGATTAAAGATGTCATCAATAGAAGGAAGAAGGCAACAGGAAGTTCTGGCGGTAGACATTGAAGAGTCAGCGGAAACAGACTGGAGAGTTCCTATCAGATATTACTTGGAGCATCTCACCACTCCTGGAAACAAGTTGTTAGCGCATAAAGTTATCAGCAGGTCAAGAAATTATGAATTAAGAGACGGCGTCCTATACAGAAGATCATTTGCTGGGAAACTATTACGATGTGTATCAAGAGATGAAGGAAAGAAGCTGTTAAAAGAAATTCATGAAGGAGACTGCGGAAATCACAGCGGGCAGAGAGCGCTGGCTCTAAAGGTAAAGATGCAAGGTTATTATTGGCCTTGGATGAATGGTGATTCTGCTGAGTATGCTAAGCGGTGCAGGAATTGTCAGTTGTATGCAAATAAAATAAAAGCGCCAGCAGTCTCGCTAAATTCAGTATTAAGCCCTTGGCCCTTTGCCAAATGGGGGATTGACATCATTGGACCGCTGACGCCAGGATCGGGACAACGGAAATATATCATTGTGGCAACAGATTATTTTACCAAATGGTGTGAAGCTAAGGCAATTAGACAAAGAACAGGAAAAGAAGTATTTACATTCATATAGGAAAATATATTTTGTCGTTTTGGTGTCCCGGCGGAAATCTGCACTGATAATGGGAAAGAATTGGTCGGCGAAAACATTGAAAACCTCCTGGCTACATATGGAGTTAAACTGGGAAAATCCACTCCTATCTATCCTCAAAGCAACGGGCAGGCGGAGGCCACCAATAAAACAATAGGAATGGGGTTAAAAAAGAGAGTCGAGGGGCACAAGAAGGCATGGTGTGAGCATCTCCATAACGTCTTATGGTCTTACAGAACTACAATTCGAGAAGCAACTGGGGCATCACCCTTTTTACTCACATTTGGAGCTGAGGCAGTGCTTCCATCAGAAGTTATATTGCCAACGACAAAGCACGAAGCTTGGGAGAAGAACCTAAATACAGACTTAATCTTGGCAAAACTAGACGACTTGGAAGAACAGCGGCTCATTGCTTTGACTCATATGGAGAATTACCACCGCCGTCTAGCCAGGGAATATAATAAGCGAGTAGTGAAAAGAGATTACCAGCCTGGTGATCTGGTGTTAAGAGAGATACCGCCGTATCAGAAGAAGAAAGGATGTAAGAAGCTGGAACCTAATTGGGAAGGCCCTTATGTCATCAAGCGTGTAGCGGGTAGTGGAGCTTATGTGTTAGTTGATGAGCATGGAAAAGAACTTGAGCATCCATGGAATGCCAAGTTTATCAAGAGATTCTATCCATAAGATTACATGTAAAAATTCGAAGTCTTGGGCGGGCATAATACCCAAGAAATCTTATTAGCTTTTGTAATCTGCAGCAAATAAGATCCGGGGACGTAGGTTTGCTTTGTGCGCCGAACCCCGTTAACAAATTATTGTGTGTCATTCTTAATTATACGGCGACAAATACGCTGAGGCAAAATTGCCAAACAAAATATACAAGGCTCAATAGCCATACGCTGAGGCAAAATTGCCAAACAAAATATACAAGGCTCAATAGCCATACGCTGAGGCAAAATTGCCAAACAAAATATACAAGGCTCAATAGCCATACGCTGAGGCAAAACTGCCAAACAAAATTTACAAGGCTCAATAGCCATACGCCGGGGTATAATGAAACATTTTAGATGAATGACTAAGAGTAGTTCTGGCTAACTGGTTCTATAACTCCTGACGCGTTACTTGTTGATCTGTAAGTGATGGCAGAAAAGTATAAAACTCCCGGAGAACTCCCTGTAGGGACGGCTCCTGGTTAACCAACCACTTATAATAGATCGCCGACGGGCACAAGTAACAATGTATAGCGAAAACGGGTGCGATGTGGCTAAGAATGAATGCTGTCAGTTCATCACTAAAATAAAATGGATTCGATTATACCGGAGGAAACAAACAAAGAAAATTATATATATAACAAAATGCAAAGGTAGAAAAACATCTACCAAAGTTCCATAACAAAAGAGTGGGAGATATAAACATATCTCATGATTACACAAAAACATGAAAAGCTAAGAGTTATCTAAATTACATTTGATAACTGGAAGATGAAACATTTATCAGATTTGCACTTCTGGAGACTTCAAAGGATCTTCAACAGCCATACTTGGTTCCTTGAGTGAGGAATCAACATTTTCTTTTCCAGCTTCAGTAGAAACTGCGTTTGGATTGTTGGCGTCTTGATTCTGATTTGTAGAAGCGTCTTGGTCTTCACTAGCATTAGCATCTTCTTTGTTGTTTTGATGAGAATCTTGACCCTTTGGCTGCAAGTCTACGTCATCTTCGGCGTCTTCTTCTTCATCACTCTCCTCTCCAGAATCTGACCCGCTGTCTACGTGAACGGTATCTTTAACATTACCTTCATCCTCAGCAGCGACAAGATTGATATCCATATCAGGAGGAAGACGACCAGGAGCATAGTCCTCTGGAATGTCTAGATCGTGATCAGGACAAAAGGAAGCCAAATACATTTGAATACCAAGAAAACCGGCCATCCTTACATCAGCGCCATATTGCTCTTCTTGTGTTTGGGCGGCTTTCTTAGCAAGACTCAGCTCAGATTGAAGAGTCTCATGCATCTTTTGAAGTTTCTTGGACTTAGAAGATTCAGCCTCAAACTTTTCCTTATACTCTTGAAGTGTCTTAACATCATTTTCCAGATTGAAGATCTTGCCAGAACACTGCAAATGGTCAGCCTGTAGCGTACGCATTTTATCCCCGCAAGACTGATGATCTTTCACCTGTTCCTCTAGTTGAGAAATTCTAGTAACGCACTCTTGGTGTTCTTTCAAGGTGGTGGTCTGTGCTTCTAGCTGAGATTCCAGTTGATTGTATTTCTCTGAAACCAAAATAGAAGATAAGTCAGGTGCTGAGGCAAAAACTTATCCGCTGAAGTCATAAACAGAAAGCAAAATCCTAACAACTACCTTCTAGACCGCTAACATACTCATGAATACCCTTTTTGGCAACACTTATTTCATCAAGTTTACTCAAAACTTCTTGATCAGAACAAGGGCCAACGGCTTGTTTGATTTTAAGTCTAAGTATAGTATTCTCTTCATTCAGCTGCCTAGCCCGATCTCCATGAATTTGGGAGAAATTTTTGTGGTGTTGAATTTCATCACGGGCGGCGTCTCTCTCGGCGGTACGACAAACCAGTGTAGACGATAAGCGCGAAATGGTGGCTTCCTTGTCCTTCAGTTGGGTGGTTATCTTCATGTGGTCCACAACGACTTTTTCTTTGGCTTTACGCTCCAACTCAGCTAAGCGGGAGGCGTTGTCAAGCTCACTCTTTTTCCATGCCACATCCGCTTCAGAAACTTTGAGCAGGTGATCAAGATTTACGTTAAGATCAGTGACATTACGCAATTCTCGGCGGTACCATTTAACATCGTGGCCCAAATTGAGTAACATATTACGTTGCTTAGTGTTAGCACTAGTCAACTTACCAATCTCAGTTTCGGCTTGCTTTAATCGGCTATCAGAGTGTTGTCGGCGACCTTATAAGGGAAAGGGACTAGACGTTGGGAAAAAGGACAACAGAATGAAAAACTATTGTCTGAAAAATTGGAAATAATTACTAACCTTGGAGTTCTTCAAGCTTCTTTTTCTCTTGATTGAAATTGATGCGCATACGACTGCACTCCTTCTTTTCTACAGCCAGCTGATGTTTCAAGGAAGCATTTGTTTGATCCACTGTGGCCTTTGCTTGGCGCAAATTGTCAAGTTCTTGTTTTAGCTGAGCATTCAGTGTAATACTCCCAAGGTTGCGCTGGAAGTCCTGCAGAGTAAAACAAGTTAGTATAGTCAGAAATAAAATCCTGATAAGAACCAAAAGTTTAAGAGTAAAGTTGAGGCGGTAATTTACCATGACGGCGCCGCAAAATTGCTCATAGGGAGTAAGATGAGAGACGGCGGTAGTAAGTTCGACGGGTTTCAGCGCCAACCCAGGCTCACTTAGCTTGCTCATTGATTCTAGGTAAAGAGTATTAGAACCATTCTCATCCTGAGACAGCAATTGGGCAAAGGAATCCACTAACTTATTTGGCGGTAATTGGATCATTGAAGAACTATTGCCAGTAGAAGTACAAGGTGGAGTGTTCAGAGAAAGAAGGTGACGCAGGGCAGAGACAGTGTTGTCAACAACTGAGGCAGAGGCAGGCTCAATCAGATTATTGGACTGAGCAGGAGTTTGCATTTCAACGGTATTCTCGCCAGCGGTATCCACATTCATCTCAGCGGTACCTTGCCCGGTTGTGGCAGTAACTGAAGTAGTAACTGGTGGAGTTATAGGAGTTTCTTCAAACACCTCATCAGCATGACGCTCACCAGCGGATTTCACAGATTGGTCTTCCAAAATTGGATCACTGACAATATTTGAGTTGTTGGATCGATTACCTTTCTTGGAAGCTGTAGATTTTTTAATCTTGGGCAACTTTTCATTGTTCTTGGAGGAGTCGCCATCTTTAGTCTTGGAAGATTCATCTTCATTTTTCTTGGAAGGATTGACGCCCTTCTTCTTGGAAGATTCATCATCCTTTTTCTGGGAAGACCCGCTATCTTTTCTTTTGGAAGAGTTACCGCCTTTTTTAACAGCAGTAGTAGACTTGGAATTGTCATTTTTCTTGGGCTCACCAGCAGTAGATTTGACGTTGTCATTTTTCTTAGACCCAGCGGTAGTCATACCAGGAAGTACACTAACGAGGCCTTTAACACGATCAATGGCACTGGCGGGCTTCTCAGACTTGGATTTCTTCTTAGGTGGCTGTAAAAAGGAAAATCATCGACATCTGTTACGCTAACAAACAGAGGCAAATATATACATATATTTCGAAGACAGCGGTAGAATGTTTGTTACCTGAACAACGTCTCCCTCTTTTCCTTTTCTTTTTGTACCTGGCACTTTGGGCTGCATGCAAAATTCAGGCTTCTTAGCCCAATGCCCCTTTTCAACAACAACAAACTCGCCGTCTTTCTTGAGGTATTGGTTTTCCTCATCCCAGCGAACACTACAAAAATTATGTTTGCTTAGAGCAGAATGCTCAGGGAGAAATTCTTTACGAGGAATGGTTTTAGCTTCATCTTCAAAACCTTTGAGCCAGGGACCTTCAACTTCACAAGGAATATCACCCCAGTGATTTTCAGATTTATGGCGGACAGAGGGTCTTTCAGTAGTGGACTCTTTCTTATCAACATCTCTTAGAAACTTCTTCTTGTTATCAAAACCTCTTCTTGATTCAAGGCGATATAACCACGGTTCGTCGGCTCTGAGGCTGGGCTTCACTTGATATTGAGCTAAGAAATTCTCAACGGTATACAGTTCCTTGTTGATAAAGGCGGGATCTCTGGCGACTTTAGGGTAAAGGGTGTGGCCTTTACTACGAGCAACCCATTCATACAGTATACGGATGGAATTACCAGAAAGTTGGGCGGGATGCTTGTTTATATGCATCAGCAATTGAAGAAGGAGTGGATTGTTAGGATCGTAAAGAGGAAACTGGTACCCAGCTTTGATCTGGCCCATAGATATGACTAGGTTATTCTCATTTTGGCCTTCCTGGCGGATATGCTTTAAGAGTAACGGGTCAGAACACATGGTGACGCCGTCTAGAGGAGAAATCTTAAGAGATGGAGTAATAGCATGATGAGGAGTACAATGCCCCTCCCAATCATCACCCCAAGAAGGTTTACCGCCGTAATCTACAGATTCTTCATCCTCGTGATCTTGGTTTTCAGGAATTGAGGAAGAGTCAGCGTCCTCATGGTTGGACCCCTGCTGTTGAGGCTCTGAGTCAGGTTCATAAGAAGAGTCAGTAGAAGCCATATTAAGACCGGAGAAGATGAAGATTGATCGGAGAACGGAAGTTGCAGAGGTGAGAATTCACCGGAATAAGGAAAAAGTAGTTAAAAAATGGATCTGGATGAAAGACGTTATAGAGCAATAATCAAGAAGGAGTTTTACAACAGTAAGAAGTCGAAAAGGGGCGGAAAATGGTGGTTTCAGGCAAAATAGCGACGGAGCAGCGGCGGTTAGGGTTTAAGAGCAGAGAAAAACGGAAAGAAAAGCTGAAAGGAAAAATAGGGTAAATGAGGGCGATCAGGGTATTTATAGGAAAGGGAATCTCGACGGGTTCAGCCGGTTGCAGGTCATAAAGCAGCTCCGATATTTACGGCATGCCGTCGTACGTGGAGAAAGTACT